>CM041012.1:28652132-28731173 GCA_022984855.1 Dimocarpus longan
CTCCACATGGCACCACTAATCATACCAAGTGTGCCCAGTATGATTCACTCTCGTTCCACTTGGTGTGATTAGTGTTTTCGTTCCATCTCCACATGGCACCACTAATCATACCAAGTGTGCCCAGTATGATTCACACGCTCGTTCCACTTGGTGTGATTAGTGTTTTCGCTTCTGTTTTCGTTCCATCTCCACATGGCACCACTAATCATACCAAGTGTGCCCAGTATGATTCACACTCGTTCCACTTGGTGTGATTAGTGTTTTCGTTTCTGTTTTCGTTCCATCTCCACATGGCACCACTAATCATACCAAGTGTGCTCCAGTATGATTCACACCCGTTCCATTGGTGTGATTAGTGTTTTCGCTTCTGTTTTCGATCCATCTCCACATGGCACCACTAATCATACCAAGTGTGCCCAGTATGATTCACGCTCGTTCCACTTGGTGTGATTAGTGTTTTCGTTCCATCTCCACATGGCACCACTAATCATACCAAGTGTGCCCAGTATGATTCACACTCGTTCCACTTGGTGTGATTAGTGTTTTCGCTTCTGTTTTCGTTCCATCCCACATGGCACCACTAATCATACCAAGTGTGCCCAGTATGATTCACACTCGTTCCACTTGGTGTGATTAGTGTTTTCGTTTCTGTTTTCGTTCCATCTCCACATGGCACCACTAATCATACCAAGTGTGCCCCAGTATGATTCACACTCGTTCCACTTGGTGTGATTAGTGTTTTCGCTTCTGTTTTCGTTCCATCTCCACATGGCACCACTAATCATACCAAGTGTGCCCAGTATGATTCACACACGTTCCACTTTGTGTGATTAGTGTTTTCACTTCTGTTTTGTTCCATTCCACATGGTAACCACTAATCATACCAAGTGTGCCCAGTATGATTCACGTTCGTTCCACTTGGTGTGATTAGTGTTTTCCCTTCCGTTTTCGTTCCATCTCCACATGGCACCCCTAATCATACCAAGTGTGCCCAGTATGATTCACGCTCGTTCCACTTGGTGTGATTAGTGTTTTCGATTTTGTTTTCGTTCCATCTCCACATGGCACCACTAATCATACCAAGTGTGCCCAGTATGATTCACACTCGTTCCACTTGTGTGATTAGTGTTTTTCGCTTCTGTTTTCGTTCCATCTCCACATGGCACCACTAATCATACCAAGTGTGCCCAGTATGATTCACACTCGTTCCACTTGGGGTGATTAGTGTTTTCGCTTCTGTTTTCGTTCCATCTCCACATGGCACCATTAATCATACCAAGTGTGTCCAGTATGATTCACACTCGTCCACTTGGTGTGATTAGTGTTTTCGCTTCTATTTTCGTTCCATCTCCACATGGCACCACTAATCATACCAAGTGTGCCCAGTATGATTCACACTCATTTAGTTTTTTTTTTTATTAGAATTTTCGCTTCTGTTTTCGTTCCATCTCCACATGGCACCACTAATCATACCAAGTGCGTCCAGTATGATTCACATTCGTTCGACTTGGTGTGATTAGTTTTTCGCTTCTGTTTTCGTTCGATCTCCACATGGCACCACCAATCATACCAAGTGTGCCCAGTATGATTCACGTTCGTTCCACTTGGTGTAATTAGTGTTTTCCTTCCGTTTTCGTTCTTCTCCACATGGCACCCCTAATCATACCAAGTGTGCCCAGTATGATTCACGCTCGTTCCACTTGGTGTGATTAGTGTTTTCGCTTCTGTTTTCGTTCCATCTCCACATGGCACCACTAATCATACCAAGTGTGTCCCAGTATGATTCACGCTCGTTCCACTTGGTGTGATTAGTGTTTTCGCTTCTGTTTTCGTTCCATCTCCACATGGCACCACTAATCATACCAAGTGTGCCAGTATGATTCACGCTCGTTCCACTTGGTGTGATTAGTGTTTTCGCTTCAGTTTTCGTTCATCTCTACATGGCACCACTAATCATACCAAGTGTGCCCAGTATGATTCACGCTCGTTCCACTTGGTGTGATTAGTGTTTTCGTTCCATCTCCACATGGCACCACTAATCATACCAAGTGTGCCCTGTATGATTCACGCTCGTTCCACTTGGTGTGATTAGTGTTTTCACTTCTGTTTCCGTTCCATCTCCACATGGCACCACTAATCATACCAAGTGTGTCCAGTATGATTCACGCTCGTTCCACTTGGTGTGATTAGTGTTTTCGCTTCTGTTTTCGTTCCATCTCCACTTGGCACCATTAATCATACCAAGTGTGCCCAGTATGATTCACACCCGTTCCATTTGGTGTGATTTGTGTTTTCGCTTCTGTTTTCGATCATCTCCACATGGCACCATTAATCATACCAAGTGTGCCCAGTATGATTCACACTCGTTCCACTTCGTGTGATTAGTGTTTTCGCTTCTGTTTTCATTCCATCTCCACATGGCACCACTAATCATACCAAGTGTGCCCAGTATGATTCACACTCTCGTTCCACTTGTTGTGATTAGTTTTTTCGTTCCATCTCCACATGACACCACTAATCATACCAAGTGTGCTCAGTATGATTCACACTCGTTCCACTTGGTGTGATTAGTGTTTTCGTTTCTGTTTTCGTTCCATCTCCACATGGCACCATTAATCATACCAAGTGTGCCCGGTATGATTCACACTCGTTCCACTTCGTGTGATTAGTGTTTTCGCTTCTGTTTTCATTCCATCTCCACATGGCACCACTAATCATACCAGGTGTGCCCAGTATGATTCACGCTCGTTCCACTTGTTGTGATTAGTTTTTTCGTTCCATCTCCACATGACACCACTAATCATACCAAGTGTGCTCAGTATGATTCACACTCGTTCCACTTGGTGTGATTAGTGTTTTCATTTCTGTTTTCGTTCCATCTCCACATGGCACCACTAATCATACCAAGTGTGCCCAGTATGATTCACACTCGTTCCACTTGGTGTGATTAGTGTTTTCGCTTCTGTTTTCGTTCCATCTCCATATGGCACCACTAATCATAACAAGTGTGCCCAGTATGATTCACCATCGTTCCACTTGGTGTGATTAGTGTTTTCGTTTCTGTTTTCATTCCATCTCCACATGGCACCACTAATCATACCAAGTGTGCCCAGTATGATTCACACTCATTCCGTTTTGTGTGATTAGTGTTTCGCTTCTGTTTTCGTTTCATCTCTACATGGGCACCACTAATCATACCAAGTGCGTCCAGTATGATTCACACTCGTTCCACTTGGTGTGATTAGTGTTTTTCGCTTCTGTTTTTGTTCCATCTCCACATGGCACCACTAATCATACCAAGTGTGCCCAGTATGATTCACCATCGTTCCACTTGGTGTGATTAGTGTTTTCGTTTCTGTTTTCATTCCATCTCCACATGGCACCACTAATCATACCAAGTGTGCCCACTATGATTCACACTCATTCCGTTTTGTGTGATTAGAATTTTCGCTTCTATTTTCGTTCATCTCTACATGGGCACCACTAATCATACCAAGTGCGTCCAGTATGATTCACACACGTTCCACTTTGTGTGATTATGTTTTCGCTTCTGTTTTGGTTCGATGTCCACATGGTACCACCAATCATACCAAGTGTGCCCAGTATGATTCACGTTCCTTCCACTTGGTGTAATTAGTGTTTTCCCTTCTGTTTTCGTTCCTTCTCCACATGGCACCCCTAATCATACCAAGTGTGCCCAGTATGATTCACGCTCGTTCCACTTGGTGTGATTAGTGTTTTCGATTTTGTTTTCGTTCCATCTCCACATGGCACCACTAATCATACCAAGTGTGCCCAGTATGATTCACACTCGTTCCACTTGGTGTGATTAGTGTTTTCGCTTCTGTTTTCGTTCCATCTCCACATGGCCACTAATAATACCAAGTATGCCCAGTATGATTCACACTCATTCCACTTGGGGTGATTAGTGTTTTCGTTTCTGTTTTCGTTCCATCTCCACATGGCACCATTAATCATACCAAGTGTGTCCAGTATGATTCATACTCGTCCCACTTGGTGTGATTAGTGTTTTCGCTTCTATTTTCATTCCATCTCCACATGACACCACTAATCATACCAAGTGTTCCCAGTATGATTCACACTCATTTAGTTTTTTTTTTGTTAGAATTTTCGCTTCTGTTTTCGTTTCATCTCCTCATGGGCACCACTAATCATACCAAGTGCGTCCAGTATGATTCACATTCGTTCCACTTGGTGTGATTAGTGTTTTCGCTTCTGTTTTAGTTCGATATCCACATGGTACCACCAATCATATCAAGTGTGCCCAGTATGATTCACGTTCGTTCCACTTGGTGTAATTAGTGTTTTCCTTCCGTTTTCGTTCCTTCTCCACATGGCACCCTAATCATACCAAGTGTGCCCAGTATGATTCACGCTCGTTCCACTTGGTGTGATTAGTGTTTTCGATTTTGTTTTCGTTCCATCTCCGCATGGCACCACTAATCATACCAAGTGTGTCCAGTATGATTCACGCTCGTTCCACTTGGTGTGATTAGTGTTTTCGCTTCTGTTTTCGTTCCATCTCTGCATGGCACCCCTAATCATACCAAGTGTGTCCAGTATGATTCACGCTCGTTCCACTTGGTGTGATTAGCGTTTTCGCTTCAGTTTTCGTTTCATCTCTACATGGCACCACTAATCATACCAAGTGTGCTCAGTATGATTCACGCTCATTCAACTTGGTGTGATTAGTGTTTTCGTTCCATCTCCACATGACACCACTAATCATACCAAGTGTGCCCAGTATGATTCAAGCTCGTTCCACTGGGTGTGATTAGTGTTTTCACTTCTGTTTTTGTTCCATCACCACATGGCACCACTAATCATACCAAGTGTGTCCAGTATGATTCACGCTCGTTCCACTTGGTGTGATTAGTGTTTTCGCTTCTGTTTTCGTTCCATCTCCACTTGGCACCACTAATCATACCAAGTGTGCCCAATATGATTCACACCCGTTCCATTTGGTGTGATTTGTGTTTTCGCTTCTGTTTTCGATCAATCTCCATATGGCACCACTAATCATACCAAGTGTGCCCAGTATAATTCACGCTCGTTCCACTTGGTGTGATTAGTGTTTTCGTTCCATCTCCACATGGCACCACTAATCATACCAAGTGTGCCCTGTATGATACACACTCGTTCCACTTGGTGTGATTAGTGTTTTCGCTTCTGTTTTCGTTCCATCGCCACATGGGACCACTAATAATACCAAGTATGCCCAGTATGATTCACACTCATTCCACTTGGGGTGATTAGTGTTTTCGTTTCTGTTTTCGTTCCATCTCCACATGGCACCATTAATCATACCAAGTGTCTCCAGTATGATTCACACTCGTCCACTTGGTGTGATTAGTGTTTTCGCTATTATTTTCATTCCATCTCCACATCGCACCACTAATCATACCAGGTGTGCCCAGTATGATTCACGCTCGTTCCACTTGTTGTGATTAGTGTTTTCTTTCCACCTCCACATGACACCACTAATCATACCAAGTGTGTCCAGTATGATTCACACTCGTTCCACTTGGTGTGATTAGTGTTTTCGCTTCTGTTTTCGTTCCATCGCCACATGGCACCACTAATCATACCAAGTATGTCCAGTATGATTCACACTCGTTCCACTTGGTGTGATTAGTGTTTTCGTTCTTTTCTCGTTCCATCTCCACATGGCACCATTAATCATACCAAGTGTGCCCGTATGATTCCACTCGTTCCACTTCGTGTGATTAGTGTTTTCGCTTCTGTTTTCATTCCATCTCCACATGGCACCACTAATCATACCAGGTGTGCCCAGTATGATTCACGCTCGTTCCACTTGTTGTGATTAGTTTTTTCGTTCCATCTCCACATGACACCACTAATCATACAAAGTGTGCTCAGTATGATTCACACTCGTTCCACTTGGTGTGATTAGTGTTTTCGTTTCTGTTTTCGTTCCATCTCCGCATGGCACACACTAATCATACCAAGTGTGCCCAGGTATGATTCACACTTGTTCCACTTCGTGTGATTAGTGTTTTCGTTTCTGTTTTCATTCCATCTCCACATGGCACCACTAATCATACCAGGTGTGCCCAGTATGATTCACGCTCGTTCCACTTGTTGTGATTAGTTTTTTCGTTCCATCTCCACATGACACCACTAATCATACCAAGTGTTCTCAGTATGATTGACACTCGTTCCACTTGGTGTGATTAGTGTTTTCATTTCTGTTTTCATTCCATCTCCACAGGGCACCACTAATCATACCAAGTGTGCCCAGTATGATTCACACTCGTTCCCCTTGTTGTGATTAGTGTTTTCGCTTCTGTTTTCGTTTCATCTCCTCATGGGCACCACTAATCATACCAAGTGCGTCCAGTATGATTCACATTCGTTCGACTTGGTGTGATTAGCGTTTTCGCTTCTGTTTTGGTTCGATATCCACATGGTACCACCAATCATACCAAGTATGCCCAGTATGATTCACGTTCGTTCCACTTGGTGTGATTAGTGTTTTCCCTTCCGTTTTCGTTCCTTCTCCACATGGCACCCCTAATCATACCAAGTGTGCCCAGTATGATTCACGCTCGTTCCACTTGGTGTGATTAGTGTTTTCGTTTTTGTTCTCGTTCCATCTCCGCATGGCACCATTAATCATACCAAGTGTGCCCGGTATGATTCACACTTGTTCCACTTCGTGTGATTAGTGTTTTCGTTTCTGTTTTCATTCCATCTCCACATGGCACCACTAATCATACCAGGTGTGCCCAGTATGATTCACGCTCGTTCCACTTGTTGTGATTAGTTTTTTCGTTCCATCTCCACATGACACCACTAATCATACCAAGTGTTCTCAGTATGATTGACACTCGTTCCACTTGGTGTGATTAGTGTTTTCATTTCTGTTTTCATTCCATCTCCACATGGCACCACTAATCATACCAAGTGTGCCCAGTATGATTCACACTCGTTCCCCTTGTTGTGATTAGTGTTTTCGCTTCTGTTTTCGTTCCATCTCCATATGGCACCACTAATCATACCAAGTGTGCCCAGTATGATTCACCATTGTTCCACTTGGTGTGATTAGTGTTTTCGTTTCTGTTTTCATACCATCTCCACATGGCACCACTAATCATACCAAGTGTGCCCAGTATGATTCACACTCATTCCGTTTTGTGTGATTAGAATTTTCGCTTCTATTTTCGTTTCATCTCTACATGGGCACCACTAATCATACCAAGTGCGTCCAGTATGATTCACAGTCGTTCCACTTGGTGTGATTAGTGTTTTCGCTTCTGTTTTTGTTCCATCTCCATATGGCACCACTAATCATACCAAGTGTGCCCAGTATGATTCACCATCGTTCCACTTGGTGTGATTGGTGTTTTCGTTTCTGTTTTCATTCCATCTCCACATGGCACCACTAATCATACCAAGTGTGCCCAGTATGATTCACACTCATTCCGTTTTGTGTGATTAGAATTTTCGCTTCTATTTTCGTTTCATCTCTACATGGGCACCACTAATCATACCAAGTGCGTCCAGTATGATTCACACACGTTCCACTTTGTGTGATTATTGTTTTCGCTTCTGTTTTGGTTCGATGTCCACATGGTACCACCAATCATACCAAGTGTGCCCAGTATGATTCACGTTCGTTCCACTTGGTGTAATTAGTGTTTTCCCTTCCGTTTTCGTTCCTTCTCCACATGGCACCCCTAATCATACCAAGTGTGCCCAGTATGATTCACGCTCGTTCCAGTTGGTGTGATTAGTGTTTTCGATTTTGTTTTCGTTCCATCTCCACATGGCACCACTAATCATACCAAGTGTGCCCAGTATGATTCACACTCGTTCCACTTGGTGTGATTAGTGTTTTCGCTTCTGTTTTCGTTCCATCGCCACATGGGACCACTAATAATACCAAGTATGCCCAGTATGACTCACACTCATTCCACTTGGGGTGATTAGTGTTTTCGTTTCTGTTTTCGTTCCATCTCCACATGGCACCATTAATCATACCAAGTGTGTCCAGTATGATTCATACTCGTCCCACTTGGTGTGATTAGTGTTTTCCCTTCTATTTTCATTCCATCTCCACATGACACCACTAATCATACCAAGTGTGCCCAGTATGATTCACACTCATTTAGTTTTTTTTTTATTAGAATTTTCGCTTCTGATTTCGTTTCATCTCCTCATGGGCACCACTAATCATACCAAGTGCGTCCAGTATGATTCACATTCGTTCCACTTGGTGTGATTAGTGTTTTCGCTTCTGTTTTAGTTCGATATCCACATGGTACCACCAATCATATCAAGTGTGCCCAGTATGATTCACGTTCGTTCCACTTGGTGTAATTAGTGTTTTCCCTTCCGTTTTCGTTCCTTCTCCACATGGCACCACTAATCATACCAAGTGTGCCCAGTATGATTCACGCTCGTTCCACTTGGTGTGATTAGTGTTTTCGATTTTGTTTTCGTTCCATCTCCGCATGGCACCACTAATCATACCAAGTGTGTCCAGTATGATTCACGCTCGTTCCACTTGGTGTGATTAGTGTTTTCGCTTCTGTTTTCGTTCCATCTCTACATGGCACCCCTAATCATACCAAGTGTGTCCAGTATGATTCACGCTCGTTCCACTTGGTGTGATTAGCGTTTTGGCTTCAGTTTTCGTTTCATCTCTTCATGGCACCACTAATCATACCAAGTGTGCTCAGTATGATTCACGCTCGTTCAACTTGGTGTGATTAGTGTTTTCGTTCCATCTCCATATGGCACCACTAATCATACCAAGTGTGCTCAGTATGATTCACGCTCGTTCCACTGGGTGTGATTAGTGTTTTCACTTCTGTTTTCGTTCCATCACAACATGGCACCACTAATCATACCAAGTGTGTCCAGTATGATTCACACTCGTTCCCCTGGGTGTGATTAGTGTTTTCGTTCCATCTCCATATGGCACCACTAATCATACCAAGTGTGCTCAGTATGATTCACGCTCGTTCCACTGGGTGTGATTAGTGTTTTCGCTTCTTTTTTCATTCCATCTCCACATGGCACCATTAATCATACCAAGTGTGCCCAGTATGATTCACACTCGTTCCCCTTGGTGTGATTAGTGTTTTCGCTTCTGTTTTCGTTCCATCTCCATATGGCACCACTAATCATACCAAGTGTGCCCAGTATGATTCACCATCGTTCCACTTGGTGTGATTAGTGTTTTCGTTTCTGTTTTCATACCATCTTCACATGGCACCACTAATCATACCAACTGTGCCCAGTATGATTCACACTCATTCCGTTTTGTGTGATTAGAATTTTCGCTTCTATTTTCGTTTCATCTCTACATGGGCACCACTAATCATACCAAGTGCGTCCAGTATGATTCACACTCGTTCCACTTGGTGTGATTAGTGTTTTCGCGTCTGTTTTTGTTCCATCTCCATATGGCACCACTAATCATACCAAGTGTGCCCAGTATGATTCACCATCGTTCCACTTGGTGTGATTAGTGTTTTCGTTTCTGTTTTCATTCCATCTCCACATGGCACCACTAATCATACCAAGTGTGCCCAGTATGATTCACACTCATTCCGTTTTGTGTGATTAGAATTTTCGCTTCTATTTTCGTTTCATCTCTACATGGGCACCACTAATCATACCAAGTGCGTCCAGTATGATTCACACACGTTCCACTTTGTGTGATTATTGTTTTCGCTTCTGTTTTGGTTCGATGTCCACATGGTACCACCAATCATACCAAGTGTGCCCAGTATGATTCACGTTCGTTCCACTTGGTGTAATTAGTGTTTTCCCTTCCGTTTTCGTTCCTTCTCCACATGGCACCCCTAATCATACCAAGTGTGCCCAGTATGATTCACGCTCGTTCCAGTTGGTGTGATTAGTGTTTTCGATTTTGTTTTCGTTCCATCTCCACATGGCACCACTAATCATACCAAGTGTGCCCAGTATGATTCACAGTCGTTCCACTTGGTGTGATTAGTGTTTTCGCTTCTGTTTTCGTTCCATCGCCACATGGGACCACTAATAATACCAAGTATGCCCAGTATGACTCACACTCATTCCACTTGGGGTGATTAGTGTTTTCGTTTCTGTTTTCGTTCCATCTCCACATGGCACCATTAATCATACCAAGTGTGTCCAGTATGATTCATACTCGTCCCACTTGGTGTGATTAGTTTCTATTTTCATTCCATCTCCACATGACACCACTAATCATACCAAGTGTGCCCAGTATGATTCACACTCATTTAGTTTTTTTTTATTAGAATTTTCGCTTCTGTTTTCGTTTCATCTCCTCATGGGCACCACTAATCATACCAAGTGCGTCCAGTATGATTCACATTCGTTCCACTTGGTGTGATTAGTGTTTTCGCTTCTGTTTTAGTTCGATATCCACATGGTACCACCAATCATATCAAGTTTGCCCAGTATGATTCACGTTCGTTCCACTTGGTGTAATTAGTGTTTTCCCTTCCGTTTTCGTTCCTTCTCCACATGGCACCCCTAATCATACCAAGTGTGCCCAGTATGATTCACGCTCGTTCCACTTGGTATGATTAGTGTTTTCGATTTTGTTTTCGTTCCATCTCCACATGGCACCATTAATCATACCAAGTGTGTCCAGTATGATTCACGCTCGTTCCACTTGGTGTGATTAGTGTTTTCGCTTCTGTTTTCGTTCCATCTCTACATGGCACCCCTAATCATACTAAGTGTGTCCAGTATGATTCACGCTCGTTCCACTTGGTGTGATTAGCGTTTTCGCTTCAGTTTTCATTTCATCTCTACATGGCACCACTAATCATACCAAGTGTGCTCAGTATGATTCACGCTCGTTCAACTTGATGTGATTAGTGTTTTCGTTCCATCTCCACATGGCACCACTAATCATACCAAGTGTGCCCAGTATGATTCACGCTCGTTCCACTGGGTGTGATTAGTGTTTTCACTTCTGTTTTCGTTCCATCACCACATGGCACCACTAATCATACCAAGTGTGTCCAGTATGATTCACGCTCGTTCCACTTGGTGTGATTAGGGTTTTCGCTTCTGTTTTCGTTCCATCTCCACTTGGCACCACTAATCATACCAAGTGTGCCCAGTATGATTCACACCCGTTCCATTTGGTGCGATTTGTGTTTTCGCTTCTGTTTTCGATCAATCTCCACATGGCACCACTAATCATACCAAGTGTGCCCAGTATAATTCACGCTCGTTCCACTTGGTGTGATGAGTGTTTTTGTTCCATCTCCACATGGCACCACTAATCTTACCAAGTGTGCCCTGTATGATACACACTCGTTCCACTTGGTGTGATTAGTGTTTTCGCTTCTGTTTTCGTTTCATCGCCACATGGGACCACTAATAATACCAAGTATGCCCAGTATGACTCACACTCATTCCACTTGGGGTGATTAGTGTTTTCGTTTCTGTTTTCGTTCCATCTCCACATGGCACCATTAATCATACCAAGTGTCTCCAGTATGATT
Source organism: Dimocarpus longan (assembly GCA_022984855.1). NCBI lineage: Eukaryota > Viridiplantae > Streptophyta > Magnoliopsida > Sapindales > Sapindaceae > Dimocarpus > Dimocarpus longan. Next base: position 28,663,655 of record CM041012.1, read on the forward strand.
CACACTCGTCCCACTTGGTGTGATTAGTGTTTTCGTTTCTATTTTCATTCCATCTCCACATCGCACCACTAATCATACCAGGTGTGCCCAGTATGATTCACGCTCGTTCCACTTGTTGTGATTAGTGTTTTCTTTCCACCTCCACATGACACCACTAATCATACCAAGTGTGTCCAGTATGATTCACACTCGTTCCACTTGGTGTGATTAGTGTTTTCGCTTCTGTTTTCGTTCCATCGCCACATGGCACCACTAATCATACCAAGTATGTCCAGTATGATTCACACTCGTTCCACTTGGTGTGATTAGTGTTTTCGTTTCTTTTCTCGTTCCTTCTCCACATGGCACCATTAATCATACCAAGTGTGCCCGGTATGATTCACACTCTTTCCACTTCGTGTGATTAGTGTTTTCGCTTCTGTTTTCATTCCATCTCCACATGGCACCACTAATCATACCAGGTGTGCCCAGTATGATTCACGCTCGTTCCACTTGTTGTGATTAGTTTTTTCGTTCCTTCTCCACATGACACCACTAATCATACCAAGTGTGCTCAGTATGATTCACACTCGTTCCACTTGGTGTGATTAGTAATTTCGTTTCTGTTCTCGTTCCATCTCCGCATGGCACCATTAATCATACCAAGTGTGCCCGGTATGATTCACACTCGTTCCACTTCGTGTGATTAGTGTTTTCGTTTCTGTTTTCATTCCATCTCCACATGGCACCACTAATCATACCAGGTGTGCCCAGTATGATTCACGCTCGTTCCACTTGTTGTGATTAGTTTTTTCGTTCCATCTCCACATGACACCACTAATCATACCAAGTGTTCTCAGTATGATTGACACTCGTTCCACATGGTGTGATTAGTGTTTTCATTTCTGTTTTCGTTCCATATCCACATGGCACCACTAATCATACCAAGTGTGCCCAGTATGATTCACACTCGTTCCCCTTGGTGTGATTAGAGTTTTCGCTTCTGTTTTCGTTCCATCTCCATATGGCACCACTAATCATACCAAGTGTGCCCAGTATGATTCACCATCGTTCCACTTGGTGTGATTAGTGTTTTCGTTTCTGTTTTCATTCCATCTCCACATGGCACCACTAATCATACCAAGTGTGCCCAGTATGATTCACACTCATTCCGTTTTGTGTGATTAGAATTTTCGCTTCTATTTTCGTTTCATCTCTACATGGGCACCACTAATCATATCAAGTGCGTCCAGTATGATTCACACTCGTTCCACTTGGTGTGATTAACGTTTTCGCTTCTGTTTTTGTTCCATCTCCACATGGCACCACTAATCATACCAAGTGTGCCCGGTATGATTCACACACGTTCCACTTTGTGTGATTATTGTTTTCGCTTCTGTTTTGGTTCGATATCCACATGGTACCACCAATCATACCAAGTGTGCCCAGTATGATTTACGTTCGTTCCACTTGGTGTAATTAGTGTTTTCCCTTCCGTTTTCGTTCCTTCTCCACATGGCACCCCTAATCATACCAAGTGTGCCCAGTATGATTCACGCTCGTTCCACTTGGTGTGATTAGTGTTTTCGATTTTGTTTTCGTTCCATCTCCACATGGTACCACTAATGATACCAAGTGTGTCCAGCAGGATTCACGCTCGATCCACTTGGTGTGATTAGTGTTTCCGCTTCTGTTTTCGTTCCATTTCTACATGGCACCCCTAATCATACCAAGTGTGCCCAGTATGATTCACGCTCGTTCCACATGGTGTGATTGGCGTTTTCGCTTGAGTTTTCGTTTCATCTCTACATGGCACCACTAATCTTACCAAGTGTGCCCAGTATGATTCACGCTCGTTCCACTAGGTGTGATTAGTGTTTTCGCTTCTGTTTTCGTTCCATCACCACATGGCACCACTAATCATTCCAAGTGTGTCCAGTATGATTCACGCTCGTTCCACTTGGCGTGATTAGAGTTTTCGCTTCTGTTTTCGTTCCATCTCCACATGGCACCACTAATCATACCAAGTGTGCCCAGTATGATTCACCCTCGTTGCACTTGGTGTGATTAGTGTTTTCGTTTCTGTTTTCATCCCATCTCCACATGGCACCACTAATCATACCAAGTGTGCTCAGTATGATTCACACTCATTCCGTTTTGTGTGATTAGAATTTTCGCTTCTGTTTTCGTTTCATCTCTACATGGGCACCACTAATCATACCAAGTGCGTCCAGTATGATTCACACTCGTTCCACTAGGTGTGATTAGTGTTTTCGCTTCTGTTTTTGTTCCATCTCCACATGGCACCACTAATCATACCAAGTGTACCCGGTATGATTCAAACAAGTTCCACTTTGTGTGATTGTTGTTTTCGCTTCTGTTTTGGTTCGATATCCACATGGTACCACCAATCATACCAAGTGTGCCCAGTATGATTCACGTTCGTTCCACTTGTTGTAATTAGTGTTGTCCCTTCCGTTTTCGTTCCTTCTCCACATGGCACCCCTAATCATACCAAGTGTGCCCAATATGATTAACGCTCGTTCCACTTGGTGTGATTAGGGTTTTCGATTTTGTTTTCGTTCCATCTCCACATGGCACCACTAATCATACCAAGTGTGTCCAGTATGATTCACACTCGTTCCACTTGGTGTGATTAGTGTTTTCGCTTCTGTTTTCGTTCCATCTCTACATGGCACCCCTAATCATACCAAGTGTGCCCAGTATGATTCACGCTCGTTCCACTTGGTGTGATTAGCGTTTTCGCTTCAGTTTTCGTTTCATCTCTACATGGCACCACTAATCATACCAAGTGTGCCCAGTATGATTCACGCTCGTTCAACTTGGTGTGATTAGTGTTTTCGTTCCATCTCCACATGGCACCACTAATCATACCAAGTGTGCCCAGTATGATTCACGCTCGTTCCACTGGGTGTGATTAGTGTTTTCGCTTCTGTTTTCGTTCCATCACCACATGGCACCACCAATCATACCAAGTGTGTCCAGTATGATTCACGCTCGTTCCACTTGGTGTGATTAGTGTTTTCGCTTCTGTTTTCGTTCCATCTCCACATGGCACCACTAATCATACCAAGTGTGCCCAGTATGATTCACCCTCGTTCAACTTGGTGTGATTAGTGTTTTCGTTTCTGTTTTCATCCCATCTCCACATGGCACCACTAATCATACCAAGTGTGCCCAGTACGATTCACACTCATTCAGTTTTGTTTGATTAGAATTTTCGCTTCTGTTTTCGTTTCATCACCATATGGGCACCACTAATCATACCAAGTGCGTCCAGTATGGTTCACATTCGTTCCACTTGGTGTGATTAGTGTTTTCGCTTCTGTTTTCGTTCCACCTCCACATGGCGCCACTAATCATATTAAGTGTGCCAAGTATGATTCACGTTCGTTCCACTTGGTGTGATTAGTGTTTTCGTTCCATCTCCACATGACACCACTAATCATACCATGTGTGCTCAGTATGATTCACACACGTTCCACTTTCTGTGGTTATTGTTTTCGTTTCTATTTTTGTTCGATATACACATGGTACCACCAATCATACCAAGTGTGCTCAGTATGATTCATACTCGTTCCACTTGGTGTGATTAGTGTTTTCGCTTCTGTTTTCGTTCCATTGCCACATGGCACTACTAATCTTACCAAGCATGCCAAGTATGATTCACACTCATTCCACTTGGTGTGATTTGTGTTTTCGCTTCTGTTTTCGTTCCATCTCCACATGGCACCACTAATCATACCAAGTGTGCCCAGTATAAATCACACTCGTCGCACTTGGTGTGATTAGTGTTTTCGCTTCTATTTTCATTCCATCTCCACATGGCACCACAAATCATACCAGGTGTGCCCAGTATGATTCACGCTCGTTCCACTTGTTGTGATTAGTGTTTTCATTCCACCTCCACATGACACCACTAATCATACCAAGTGTGCCCAGTATGATTCACACTCGTTCCACTTGGTGTGATTAGTGTTTTCGCTTCTGTTTTTGTTCCACCGCCACATGGCACCACTAATCATATCAAGTATGCCCAGTATGATTCACACTCATTCCACTTGGGGTGATAAGTGTTTTCGTTTCTGTTTTCGTTCCATCTCAACATGGCACCATTAATCATACCAAGTGTCCCCAGTATGATTCACACTCGTCCCACTTGGTGTGATTAGTGTTTTCGCTTCTATTTTCATTCCATCTCCACATGGCACCACAAATCATACCAGGTGTGCCCAGTATGATTCACGCTCGTTCCACTTGTTGTGATTAGTTTTTTCGTTCGATCTCCACATGACACCACTAATCATACCAAGTGTGCTCAGTATGATTCACACTCGTTCCACTTGGTGTGATTAGTGTTTTCATCTCTGTTTTCGTTCCATCTCCACATGGCACCACTAATCATACCAAGTGTGCCTAGTATGATTCACAGTCGTTACCTTTGGTGTGATTAGTGTTTTCGCTTCTGTTTTCGTTCCATTGCCACATGGCACCACTAATCATACCAAGCATGCCAAGTATGATTCACACTCATTCCACTTGGTGTGATTTGTGTTTTCGCTTCTGTTTTCATTCCATCTCCACATGGCACCACTAATCATACCAAGTGTGCCCAGTATAAATCACACTCGTCGCACTTGGTGTGATTAGTGTTTTCGCTTCTATTTTCATTCCATCTCCACATGGCACCACTAATCATACCAGGTGTGCCCAGTATAATTCACGCTCGTTCCACTTGTTGTGATTAGTGTTTTCATTCCACCTCCACATGACACCACTAATCATACCAAGTGTGCCCAGTATGATTCACACTCGTTCCACTTGGTGTGATTAGTGTTTTCGCTTCTGCTTTCGTTCCATCGCCACATGGGACAACTAACAATACCATGTATGCCCAGTATGATTCACACTCATTCCACTTGGGGTGATAACTGTTTTCGTTTCTGTTTTCGTTCCATCTCAACATGGCACCATTAATCATACCAAGTGTCCCCAGTATGATTCACACTCGTCCCACTTGGTGTGATTAGTGTTTTCGCTTCTATTTTCATTCCATCTCCACATGGCACCACAAATCATACCAGGTGTGCCCAGTATGATTCACGCTCGTTCCACTTGTTGTGATTAGTGTTTTCTTTCCACTTCCACATGACACCACTAATCATACCAATTGTGCCCAGTATGATTCACACTCGTTCCACTTGGTGTGATTAGTGTTTTCGCTTCTGTTTTTGTTCCACCGCCACCTGGCACCACTAATCATACCAAGTATGCCCAGTCTGATTCACACTCGTTCCACTTGGTGTGATTAGTGTTTTCGTTTCTGTTCTCGTTCCATCTCCACATGGCACCATTAATTATACCAAGTGTGCCCGGTATGATTCACACTAGTTCCACTTCGTGTGATTAGTGTTTTCGCTTCTGTTTTCATTCCATCTCCACATGGCACCACTAATCATACCAGGTGTGCCCAGTATGATTCACGCTCGTTCCACTTGTTGTGATTAGTTTTTTCGTTCCATCTCCACATGACACCACTAATCATACCAAGTGTGCTCAGTATGATTCACACTCGTTCCACTTGGTGTGATTAGTGTTTTCATCTCTGTTTTCGTTCCATCTCCACATGGCACCACTAATCATACCAAGTGTGCCCAGTATGATTCACAGTCGTTCCCCTTGATGTGATTAGTGTTTTCGCTTCTGTTTTTCGTTCCATCTCCATATGGCACCACTAATCATACCAAGTGTGCCCAGTATGATTCACCATCGTTCCACTTCGTGTGATTAGTGTTTTCATTTCTGTTTTCATTCCATCTCCACATGGCACCACTAATCATACCAAGTGTGCCCAGTATGATTCACACTCATTCCGTTTTGTGTGATTAGAATTTTCGCTTCTGTTTTCGTTTCATCTCTACATGGGCACCACTAATCATACCAAGTGCGTCCAGTATGATTCACACTCGTTCCACTTGGTGTGATTAGTGTTTTCGCTTCTGTTTTTGTTCCATCACCACATGGCACCACCAATCATACCAAGTGTGCCCGGTATGATTCACACACGTTCCACTTTGTGTGATTATTGTTTTCGCTTCTGTTTTGGTTCGATATCCACATGGTACCACCAATCATACCAAGTGTGCCCAGTATGAGTCACGTTCGTTCCACTTGGTGAAATTAGTGTTTTCCCTTCCGTTTTCGTTCCTTCTCCACATGGCACTCCTAATCATACCAAGTGTGCCCAGTATGATTCACGCTCGTTCCACTTGGTGTGATTAGTGTTTTCGATTTTGTTTTCGTTCCATCTCCACATGGCACCACTAATCATACCAAGTGTGTCCAGTATGATTCACGCTCGTTCCACTTGGTGCGATTAGTGTTTTCGCTTCTGTTTTCGTTCCATCTCTACATGGCACCCCTAATCATACCAAGTGTGCCCAGTATGATTCACGCTCGTTCCACTTGGTGTGATTAGCGTTTTCGCTTCAGTTTTCGTTTCACCTCTACATGGCACCACTAATCATACCAAGTGTGCCCAGTATGATTCACGCTTGTTCAACTTGGTGTGATTAGTGTTTTCGTTCCATCTCCACATGGCACCACTAATCATACCAAGTTTGCCCAGTATGATTCACGCTCGTTCCACTGGGTGTGATTAGTGTTTTCGCTTCTGATTTCGTTCCATCACCACATGGCACCATTAATCATACCAAGTGTGTCTAGTATGATTCACGCTCGTTCCACTTGGTGTGATTAGTGTTTTCGCTTCTGTTTTCGTTCCATCTCCACATGGCACCACTAATCATACCAAGTGTGCCCAGTATGATTCACCCTCGTTCCACTTGGTGTGATTAGTGTTTTCGTTTCTGTTTTCATCCCATCTCCACATAGCACCACTAATCATACCAAGTGTGCCCAGTATGATTCACACACATTCAGTTTTGTTTGATTAGAATTTTCGCTTCTGTTTTCGTTTCATCTCCACATGGGCACCACTAATCATACCAAGTGCGTCCAGTATGATTTACGTTCGTTCCACTTGGTGTGATTAGTGTTTTCGCTTCTGTTTTCGTTCCACCTCCACATGGCACCACTAATCATCTCAAGTGTGCCCAGTATGATTCACTCATGTTCCACTTGGTGTGATTAGTGTTTTCGCTTCTGTTTTTTTTCGATATCCACATGGTACCACCAATCATACCAAGTGTGCCCAGTATGATTCACGCTCGTTCCACTTGGTGTGATTAGTGTTTTCCCTTCTGTTTTCGTTCCATCTCCACATGGCACCCCTAATCATACCAAGTGTGCCCAGTATGATTCACGCTCGTTCCACCTTGTCCGATTAGTGTTTTCAATTTTATTTTCGTTCCATCTCCACATGGCACCACTAATCATATCAAGTGTGTCCAGTATGAGTCATGCTCTTTCCACTTGGTGTGATTAGTGTTTTCGCTTCTGTTTTCATTCCATCTCTACATGGCACCCCTAATCATACCAAGTGTGCCCAGTATGATTCACGCTCGTTCCACTGGGTGTGATTAGTGTTTTCGCTTCTGATTTCGTTCCATCACCACATGGCACCATTAATCATACCAAATGTGTCTAGTATGATTCACGCTCGTTCCACTTGGTGTGATTAGTGTTTTCGCTTCTGTTTTCGTTCCATCTCAACATGGCACCACTAATCATACCAAGTGTGCCCAGTATGATTCACCCTCGTTCCACTTGGTGTGATTAGTGTTTTCGTTTCTGTTTTCATCCCATCTCCACATAGCACCACTAATCATACCAAGTGTGCCCAGTATGATTCACACACATTCAGTTTTGTTTGATTAGAATTTTCGCTTCTGTTTTCGTTTCATCTCCACATGGGCACCACTAATCATACCAAGTGCGTCCAGTATGATTTACGTTCGTTCCACTTGGTGTGATTAGTGTTTTCGCTTCTGTTTTCGTTCCACCTCCACATGGCACCACTAATCATCTCAAGTGTGCCCAGTATGATTCACTCATGTTCCACTTGGTGTGATTAGTGTTTTCGCTTCTGTTTTTTTTCGATATCCACATGGTACCACCAATCATACCAAGTGTGCCCAGTATGATTCACGCTCGTTCCACTTGGTGTGATTAGTGTTTTCCCTTCTGTTTTCGTTCCATCTCCACATGGCACCCCTAATCATACCAAGTGTGCCCAGTATGATTCACGCTCGTTCCACCTTGTCCGATTAGTGTTTTCAATTTTATTTTCGTTCCATCTCCACATGGCACCACTAATCATACCAAGTGTGTCCAGTATGAGTCATGCTCTTTCCACTAGGTGTGATTAGTGTTTTCGCTTCTGTTTTCATTCCATCTCTACATGGCACCCCTAATCATACCATGTGTGCCCAGTATGATTCACGCTCGTTTCACTTGGTGTGATTAACATTTTCGCTTCTGTTTTCGTTCCATCTCTACATGGCACCACTAATCATACCACGTGTGCCCAGTATGATTCACGCTCGTTCACTTGGTGTGATTAATGTTTTCGTTCCATCTCCACATGGTAAACTAATCATACAAAGTGTGCCCAGTAAGATTCACGCTCGTTCCAGTTGGTGTGATTATTGTTTTCGCTTCTGTTTTCGTTCCATCTCCGCATGGCACCACTAATCATACCAAGTGTGCCTAGTATGATTCACACTCGTTCCACTTTGTGTGATTATTGTTTTCGCTTCTGTTTTTATTCCATATCCACATGGTACCACCAATCATACCAAGTGTGCCCAGTATGATTCATGCTCGTTCCACTTGGTGTGATTAGTGTTCTCGATTTTGTTTTCGTTCCATCTCCACATGGCACCACTAATCATACCAAGTGTGTCCAGTATGATTCACGCTCGTTCCACTTGGTATAAATAGTGTTTTCGCTTCTGTTTTCGTTCCATCTCCACATGGAACCCCTAATCACACCAAGTGTGCCCAGTATGATTCACGCTCGTTCCACTTGGTGTGATTAACGTTTTCGCTTGTTTTCGTTCCATCTCTACATAGCAGCACTAATCATACGAGGTGTGCCTAGTATGATTCATGCTAGTTCAACTTAGTGTGATTAGTGTTTTCGTTCCATCTCCACATGGCACCACTAATCATACCAAGTGTGCCCAGTATGATTCACACTCGTTCCACTTGGTGTGATTAGTGTTTTCGCTTCTGTTTTCGTTCCATCTTCACATGGCACCACTAATCATACCAAGTATGCACAGTATGATTGACACTCGTTCCACTTTGTGTGATTAGTGTTTTTGTTTCTGTTTTCGTTCCATCTCCACTTGGCACCACTAATCATACCAAGTGTGCCCAGTATGATTCACACTCGTTCCACTTGGTGTGATTAGTGTTTTCGCTTCTGTTTTCGTTCCATCTCCACATGGCACCACTAATCATACCAAGTGTGCCCAGTATGATTCACGCTCGTACGACTTGGTGTGATTAGTGTTTTCGTTCCATCTCCACATGACACCACTAATCATACCAAGTGTGCTCAGTATGATTCACACTCGTTCCACTTGGTGTGATTAGTGTTTTCGCTTCTTTTTTCGTTCCATTGCCACATGGCACCACTAATCATACCAAGCATGCCAAGTATGATTCACACTCATTCCACTTGGTGTGATTAGTGTTTTCGTTTCTGTTTTCGTTCCATCTCCACATGGCACCATTAATCATACCAAGTGTGCCCAGTATGATTCACACTCGTTCCACTTGGTGTGATTAGTGTTTTCGCTTCTGTTTTCATTCCATCTCCACATGGCACCACTAATCATACCAGGTGCGCCCAGTATGATTCACGCTCGTTCCACTTGTTGTGATTAATGTTTTCGTTCCATCTCCACGTGACACCACTAATCATACCAAGTGTGCTCAGTATGATTCGCACTCGTTCCACTTGGTGTGATTAGTGTTTTCATCTCTGTTTTCGTTCCATCTCCACATGGCACCACTAATCATACCAAGTGTGCCCAGTATGATTCACAGTCGTTCCCCTTGATGTGATTAGTGTTTTCGCTTCTGTTTTCGTTCCATCTCCATATGGCACCACTAATCATACCAAGTGTGCCCAGTATGATTCACCATCGTTCCACTTCGTGTGATTAGTGTTTTCGTTTCTGTTTTCATTCCATCTCCACATGGCACCACTAATCATACCAAGTGTGCCCAGAATGATTCACACTCATTCCGTTTTGTGTGATTAGAATTTTCGCTTCTGTTTTCGTTTCATCTCTACATGGGCACCACTAATCATACCAAGTGCGTCCAGTATAATTCACACTCGTTCCACTTGGTGTGATTAGTGTTTTCGCTTCTGTTTTTGTTCCATCACCACATGGCACCACCAATCATACCAAGTGTGCCCGGTATGATTCACACACGTTCCACTTTGTGTGATTATTGTTTTCGCTTCTGTTTTGGTTCGATATCCACATGGTACCACCAATCATACCAAGTGTGCCCAGTATGATTCACGTTCGTTCCACTTGGTGAAATTAGTGTTTTCCCTTCCGTTTTCGTTCCTTCTCCACATGGCACTCCTAATCATACCAAGTGTGCCCAGTATGATTCACGCTCGTTCCACTTGGTGTGATTAGTGTTTTCGATTTTGCTTTCGTTCCATCTCCACATGGCACCACTAATCATACCAAGTGTGTCCAGTATGATTCACGCTCGTTCCACTTGGTGCGATTAGTGTTTTCGCTTCTGTTTTCGTTCCATCTCTACATGGCACCCCTAATCATACCAAGTGTGCCCAGTATGATTCACGCTCGTTCCACTTGGTGTGATTAGCGTTTTCGCTTCAGTTTTCGTTTCACCTCTACATGGCACCACTAATCATACCAAGTGTGCCCAGTATGATTCACGCTTGTTCAACTTGGTGAGATTAGTGTTTTCGTTCCATCTCCACATGGCACCACTCATCATACCAAGTTTGCCCAGTGTGATTCACGCTCGTTCCACTGGGTGTGATTAGTGTTTTCGCTTCTGATTTCGTTCCATCACCACATGGCATCATTAATCATACCAAGTGTGTCTAGTATGATTCACGCTCGTTCCACTTGGTGTGATTAGTGTTTTCGCTTCTGTTTTCGTTCCATCTCCACATGGCACCACTAATCATACCAAGTGTGCCCAGTATGATTCACCCTCGTTCCACTTGGTGTGATTAGTGTTTTCGTTTCTGTTTTCATCCCATCTCCACATAGCACCACTAATCATACCAAGTGTGCCCAGTATGATTCACACACATTCAGTTTTGTTTGATTAGAATTTTCGCTTCTGTTTTCGTTTCATCTCCACATGGGCACCACTAATCATACCAAGTGCGTCCAGTATGATTTACGTTCGTTCCACTTGGTGTGATTAGTGTTTTCGCTTCTGTTTTCGTTCCACCTCCACATGGCACCACTAATCATCTCAAGTGTGCCCAGTATGATTCACTCATGTTCCACTTGGTGTGATTAGTGTTTTCGCTTCTGTTTTTTTTCGATATCCACATGGTACCACCAATCATACCAAGTGTGCCCAGTATGATTCACGCTCGTTCCACTTGGTGTGATTAGTGTTTTCCCTTCTGTTTTCGTTCCATCTCCACATGGCACCCCTAATCATACCAAGTGTGCCCAGTATGATTCACGCTCGTTCCACCTTGTCCGATTAGTGTTTTCAATTTTATTTTCGTTCCATCTCCACATGGCACCACTAATCATATCAAGTGTGTCCAGTATGAGTCATGCTCTTTCCACTTGGTGTGATTAGTGTTTTCGCTTCTGTTTTCATTCCATCTCTACATGGCACCCCTAATCATACCAAGTGTGCCCAGTATGATTCACGCTCGTTCCACTGGGTGTGATTAGTGTTTTCGCTACTGATTTCGTTCCATCACCACATGGCACCATTAATCATACCAAGTGTGTCTAGTATGATTCACGCTCGTTCCACTTGGTGTGATTAGTGTTTTCGCTTCTGTTTTCGTTCCATCTCAACATGGCACCACTAATCATACCAAGTGTGCCCAGTATGATTCACCCTCGTTCCACTTGGTGTGATTAGTGTTTTCGTTTCTGTTTTCATCCCATCTCCACATAGCACCACTAATCAAACCAAGTGTGCCCAGTATGATTCACACACATTCAGTTTTGTTTGATTAGAATTTTCGCTTCTGTTTTCGTTTCATCTCCACATGGGCACCACTAATCATACCAAGTGCGTCCAGTATGATTTACGTTCGTTCCACTTGGTGTGATTAGTGTTTTCGCTTCTGTTTTCGTTCCACCTCCACATGGCACCACTAATCATCTCAAGTGTGCCCAGTATGATTCACTCATGTTCCACTTGGTGTGATTAGTGTTTTCGCTTCTGTTTTTTTTCGATATCCACATGGTACCACCAATCATACCAAGTGTGCCCAGTATGATTCACGCTCGTTCCACTTGGTGTGATTAGTGTTTTCCCTTCTGTTTTCGTTCCATCTCCACATGGCACCCCTAATCATACCAAGTGTGCCCAGTATGATTCACGCTCGTTCCACCTTGTCCGATTAGTGTTTTCAATTTTATTTTCGTTCCATCTCCACATGGCACCACTAATCATACCAAGTGTGTCCAGTATGAGTCATGCTCTTTCCACTTGGTGTGATTAGTGTTTTCGCTTCTGTTTTCATTCCATCTCTACATGGCACCCCTAATCATACCATGTGTGCCCAGTATGATTCACGCTCGTTTCACTTGGTGTGATTAGCATTTTCGCTTCTGTTTTCGTTCCATCTCTACATGGCACCACTAATCATACCACGTGTGCCCAGTATGATTCACGCTCGTTCACTTGGTGTGATTAATGTTTTCGTTCCATCTCCACATGGCAAACTAATCATACAAAGTGTGCCCAGTAAGAGTCACGCTCGTTCCACTTGGTGTGATTAGTGTTTTCGCTTCTGTTTTTTTTCGATATCCACATGGTACCACCAATCATACCAAGTGTGCCCAGTATGATTCACGCTCGTTCCACTTGGTGTGATTAGTGTTTTCCCTTCTGTTTTCGTTCCATCTCCACATGGCACCCCTAATCATACCAAGTGTGCCCAGTATGATTCACGCTCGTTCCACCTTGTCCGATTAGTGTTTTCAGTTTTATTTTCGTTCCATCTCCACATGGCACCACTAATCATACCAAGTGTGTCCAGTATGAGTCATGCTCTTTCCACTTGGTGTGATTAGTGTTTTCGCTTCTGTTTTCATTCCATCTCTACATGGCACCCCTAATCATACCATGCGTGCCCAGTATGATTCACGCTCGTTTCACTTGGTGTGATTAGCATTTTCGCTTCTGTTTTCGTTCGATCTCTACATGGCACCACTAATCATACCACGTGTGCCCAGTATGATTCACGCTCGTTCACTTGGTGTGATTAATGTTTTCGTTCCATCTCCACATGGCAAACTAATTATACAAAGTGTGCCCAGTAAGATTCACGCTCGTTCTACTTGGTGTGATTATTGTTTTCGCTTCTGTTTTCGTTCCATCTCCGCATGGCACCACTAATCATACCAAGTGTGCCTAGTATGATTCACACTCGTTCCACTTTGTGTGATTATTGTTTTCGCTTCTGTTTTTATTCCATATCCACATGGTACCACCAATCATACCAAGTGTGCCCAGTATGATTCACGCTCGTTCCACTTGGTGTGATTAGTGTTTTCCCTTCTGTTTTCGTTCCATCTCCACATGGCATCCCCAATCATACCAAGTGTGCCCAGTATGATTCATGCTCGTTCCACTTGGTGTGATTAGTGTTCTCGATTTTGTTTTCGTTCCATCTCCACATGGCACCACTAATCATACCAAGTGTGTCCAGTATGATTCACGCTCGTTCCACTTGGTATGAATAGTGTTTTCGCTTCTGTTTTCGTTCCATCTCCACATGGAACCCCTAATCACACCAAGTGTGCCCAGTATGATTCACGCTCGTTCCACTTGGTGTGATTAGCGTTTTCGCTTGTTTTCGTTCCATCTCTACATGGCAGCACTAATCATACGAGGTGTGCCTAGTATGATTCACGCTAGTTCAACTTGGTGTGATTAGTGTTTTCGTTCAATCTCCACATGGCACCACTAATCATACCAAGTGTGCCCAGTATGATTCACACTCGTTCCACTTGGTGTGATTAGTGTTTTCGCTTCTGTTTTCGTTCCATCTTCACATGGCACCACTAATCATACCAAGTATGCACAGTATGATTGACACTCGTTCCACTTTGTGTGATTAGTGTTTTTGTTTCTTTTTTCGTTCCATCTCCACTTGGCACCACTAATCATACCAAGTGTGCCCAGTATGATTCACACTCGTTCCACTTGGTGTGATTAGTGTTTTCGCTTCTGTTTTCGTTCCATCTCCACATGGCACCACTAATCATACCAAGTGTGCCCAGTATGATTCACGCTCGTACGACTTGGTGTGATTAGTGTTTTCGTTCCATCTCCACATGACACCACTAATCATACCAAGTGTGCTCAGTATGATTCACACTCGTTCCACTTGGTGTGATTAGTGTTTTCGCTTCTTTTTTCGTTCCATTGCCACATGGCACCACTAATCATACCAAGCATGCCAAGTATGATTCACACTCATTCCACTTGGTGTGATTAGTGTTTTCGTTTCTGTTTTCGTTCCATCTCCACATGGCACCATTAATCATACCAAGTGTGCCCAGTATGATTCACACTCGTTCCACTTGGTGTGATTAGTGTTTTCGCTTCTGTTTTCATTCCATCTCCACATGGCACCACTAATCATACCAGGTGCGCCCAGTATGATTCACGCTCGTTCCACTTGTTGTGATTAATGTTTTCGTTCCATCTCCACGTGACACCACTAATCATACCAAGTGTGCTCAGTATGATTCACACTCGTTCCACTTGGTGTGATTAGTGTTTTCATTTCTGTTTTCGTTCCATCTTCAAATGCCACCACTAATCATACCAAGTGTGCCCAGTATGATTCACACTCGTTCCACTTGGTGTGATTAGTGTTTTCGCTTCTGTTTTCGCTCCATCACCACATGGCACCACTAATCATACCAAGTATGCCTAGTATGATTCACATTTGTTCCACTTGGTGTGATTAGTGTTTTCGTTTCTTTTTTCGTTCCATCTCAATATGGCACCATTAATCAAACCAAGTGTGCCCAGTATGATTCACACTTGTTCCACTTGGTGTGATTAGTATTTTCGCTTCTGTTTTCATACCATCTCCACATGGCACCACTAATCATACCAGGTGTGCCCAGTATGATTCATGCTCGTTCCACTTGTTGTGATTAGTGTTTTCGTTCCATCTCCACATGACACCACTAATCATACCAAGTGTGCTCAGTATGATTAACACTCGTTCCACTTGGTGTGATTAGTGTTTTCATTTTTGTTTTCGTTCCATCTCCACATGGCACCACTAATCATACCAAGTGTGCCCAGTATGATTCACACTCGTTCCACTTTGTGTGATTAGTGTTTTCGCGTCTATTTTCGTTCCAACTCCACATGGCACCACTAATCATACCAAGTGTGCCCAGTATGATTCACCCTCGTTCCACTTGGTGTGATTAGTGTTTTCGTTTCTGTTTTCATTCCATCTCCACATGGCACCACTAATCATACCAAGTGCGTCCAGTATGCTTCACACTCGTTCCACTTGGTGTGATTAGTGTTTTCGCTTCTGTTTTTGTTCCATCTCCACATGGCACCACTAATCATACCAAGTGTGCCCAGTATGATTCACACACGTTCCACTTTGTGTGGTTATTGTTTTCGCTTCAGTTTTTGTTCGATATACACATGGTACCACCAATCATACCAAGTATGCCCAGTATGATTCACGTTCATTCCACTTGGTGTGATTAGCGTTTTCGCTTGTTTTCGTTCCATCTCTACATGGCAGCACTAATCATACGAGGTGTGCCTAGTATGATTCACGCTAGTTCAACTTGGTGTGATTAGTGTTTTCGTTCAATCTCCACATGGCACCACTAATCATACCAAGTGTGCCCAGTATGATTCACACTCATTCCACTTGGTGTGATTAGTGTTTTCGCTTCTGTTTTCGTTCCATCTTCACATGGCACCACTAATCATACCAAGTATGCACAGTATAATTGACACTCGTTCCACTTTGTGTGATTAGTGTTTTTGTTTCTTTTTTCGTTCCATCTCCACTTGGCACCACTAATCATACCAAGTGTGCCCAGTATGATTCACACTCGTTCCACTTGGTGTGATTAGTGTTTTCGCTTCTGTTTTCGTTCCATCTCCACATGGCACCACTAATCATACCAAGTGTGCCCAGTATGATTCACGCTCGTACGACTTGGTGTGATTAGTGTTTTCGTTCCATCTCCACATGACACCACTAATCATACCAAGTGTGCTCAGTATGATTCACACTCGTTCCACTTGGTGTGATTAGTGTTTTCGCTTCTTTTTTCGTTCCATTGCCACATGGCACCACTAATCATACCAAGCATGCCAAGTATGATTCACACTCATTCCACTTGGTGTGATTAGTGTTTTCGTTTCTGTTTTCGTTCCATCTCCACATGGCACCATTAATCATACCAAGTGTGCCCAGTATGATTCACACTCGTTCCACTTGGTGTGATTAGTGTTTTCGCTTCTGTTTTCATTCCATCTCCACATGGCACCACTAATCATACCAGGTGCGCCCAGTATGATTCACGCTCGTTCCACTTGTTGTGATTAATGTTTTCGTTCCATCTCCACGTGACACCACTAATCATACCAAGTGTGCTCAGTATGATTCACACTCGTTCCACTTGGTGTGATTAGTGTTTTCATTTCTGTTTTCGTTCCATCTTCAAATGCCACCACTAATCATACCAAGTGTGCCCAGTATGATTCACACTCGTTCCACTTGGTGTGATTAGTGTTTTCGCTTCTGTTTTCGCTCCATCACCACATGGCACCACTAATCATACCAAGTATGCCTAGTATGATTCACATTCGTTCCACTTGGTGTGATTAGTGTTTTCATTTCTTTTTTCGTTCCATCTCAATATGGCACCATTAATCAAACCAAGTGTGCCCAGTATGATTCACACTTGTTCCACTTGGTGTGATTAGTATTTTCGCTTCTGTTTTCATACCATCTCCACATGGCACCACTAATCATACCAGGTGTGCCCAGTATGATTCAAGCTCATTCCACTTGTTGTGATTAGTGTTTTCTTTCCATCTCCACATGACACCACTAATCATACCAAGTGTGCTCAGTATGATTAACACTCGTTCCACTTGGTGTGATTAGTGTTTTCATTTTTGTTTTCGTTCCATCTCCACATGGCACCACTAATCATACCAAGTGTGCCCAGTATGATTCACACTCGTTCCACTTTGTGTGATTAGTGTTTTCGCTTCTATTTTCGTTCCATCTCCACATGGCACCACTAATCATACCAAGTGTGCCCAGTATGATTCACCCTCGTTCCACTTGGTGTGATTAGTGTTTTCGTTTCTGTTTTCATTCCATCTCCACATGGCACCACTAATCATACCAAGTGCGTCCAGTATGCTTCACACTCGTTCCACTTGGTGTGATTAGTGTTTTCACTTCTGTTTTTGTTCCATCTCCACATGGCACCACTAATCATACCAAGTGTGCCCAGTATGATTCACACACGTTCCACTTTGTGTGGTTATTGTTTTCGCTTCAGTTTTTGTTCGATATACACATGGTACCACCAATCATACCAAGTGTGCCCAGTATGATTCACGTTCATTCCACTTGGTTTGATTAGTGTTTTCCCTTCTGTTTTCGTTCCATCTCCACATGGCACCCCTAATCATACCAAGTGTGCCCAGTATGATTCACGCTCGTTCCACTTGGTGTGATTAGTGTTTTCGGTTTTGTTTTCGTTCCATCTCCACATGGCACCACTAATCATACCAAGTCTGTCCAGTATGATTCACACTCGTTCCACTTGGTGTGATTAGTGCTTTCGCTTCTGTTTTCGTTCCATCTCCACATGGCACCCCTAATCATACCAAGTGTGCCAAGAATGATTCATGCTCGTTCCACTTGGTGTGATTAGCATTTTCGCTTCTGTTTTCGTTTCATCTCTATATGGCACTACTAATCATATCAAGTGTGCCCAGTATGATTAACGCTCGTTCAAGTTGGTGTGATTAGTGTTTTCGTTCCATCTCCACATGGCACCACCACTTATCATACCAAGTGTGCCCAGTATGATTCACGCTCGTTCCACTGGGTGTGATTAGTGTTTTCGCTTCTGTTTTCGTTCCATCACCAGATGGCACCACTAATAATACCAAGTATGTCCAGTATGATTCACGCTCGTTCCACTTGGTGTGAATAGTGTTTTCGCTTCTGTTTTCGTTCCATCCCCACATGGCACCATTAATCATACCAAGTGTGCCCAGTATGATTCACCCTCATTCCGTTTTGTTTGATTAGAATTTTCGCTTCTGTTTTTGTTTCATCTCCACATGGGCACCATTAATCATACCAAGTGCCTCCAGTATGATACACACTAGTTCCACATGGTGTGATTAGTGTTTTCATTTCTGTTTTCGTTCCATCTTCAAATGGCACCACTAATCATACCAAGTGTGCCCAGTATGATTCACACTCGTTCCACTTGGTGTGATTAGTGTTTTCGCTTATGTTTTCGCTCCATCACCACATGGCACCACTAATCATACCAAGTATGCCTAGTATGATTCACATTCGTTCCACTTGGTGTGATTAGTGTTTTCGTTTCTTTTTTCGTTCCATCTCAATATGGCACCATTAATCAAACCAAGTGTGCCCAGTATGATTCACACTTGTTCCACTTGGTGTGATTAGTATTTTCGCTTCTGTTTTCATTCCATCTCCACATGGCACCACTAATCATACCAGGTGTGCCCAGTATGATTCATGCTCGTTCCACTTGTTGTGATTAGTGTTTTCGTTCCATCTCCACATGACACCACTAATCATACCAAGTGTGCTCAGTATGATTAACACTCGTTCCACTTGGTGTGATTAGTGTTTTCATTTTTGTTTTCGTTCCATCTCCGCATGGCACCACTAATCATACCAAGTGTGCCCAGTATGATTCACACTCGTTCCACTTTGTGTGATTAGTGTTTTCGCTTCTATTTTCGTTCCATCTCCACATGGCACCACTAATCATACCAAGTGTGCCCAGTATGATTCACCCTCGTTCCACTTGGTGTGATCAGTGTTTTCGTTTCTGTTTTCATTCCATCTCCACATGGCACCACTAATCATACCAAGTGCGTCTAGTATGCTTCACACTCGTTCCACTTGGTGTGATTAGTGTTTTCGCTTCTGTTTTTGTTCCATCTCCACATGGCACCACTAATCATACCAAGTATGCCCAGTATGATTCACACACGTTCCACTTTGTGTGGTTATTGTTTTCGCTTCTGTTTTTGTTCGATATACACATGGTACCACCAATCATACCAAGTGTGCCCAGTATGATTCACGTTCATTCCACTTGGTTTGATTAGTGTTTTCCCTTCTGTTTTCGTTCCATCTCCACATGGCACCCCTAATCATACCAAGTGTGCCCAGTATGATTCACGCTCGTTCCACTTGGTGTGATTAGTGTTTTCGGTTTTGTTTTCGTTCCATCTCCACATGGCACCACTAATCATACCAAGTCTGTCCAGTATGATTCACACTCGTTCCACTTGGTGTGATTAGTGCTTTCGCTTCTGTTTTCGTTCCATCTCCACATGGCACCCCTAATCATACCAAGTGTGCCAAGAATGATTCATGCTCGTTCCACTTGGTGTGATTAGCATTTTCGCTTCTATTTTCGTTTCATCTCTATATGGCACCACTAATCATATCAAGTGTGCCCAGTATGATTAACGCTCGTTCAAGTTGGTGTGATTAGTGTTTTCGTTCCATCTCCACATGGCACCACCACTTATCATACCAAGTGTGCCCAGTATGATTCACGCTCGTTCCACTGGGTGTGATTAGTGTTTTCGCTTCTGTTTTCGTTCCATCACCAGATGGCACCACTAATCATACCAAGTATGTCCAGTATGATTCACGCTCGTTCCACTTGGTGTGATTAGTGTTTTCGCTTCTGTTTTCGTTCCATCCCCACATGGCACCACTAATCATACCAAGTGTGCCCAGTATGATTCACCCTCATTCTGTTTTGTTTGATTAGAATTTTCGTTTCTGTTTTTGTTTCATCTCCACATGGGCACCACTAATCATACCAAGTGCCTCCAGTATGATACACACTCGTTCCACATGGTGTGATTAGTGTTTTCGCTTCTGTTTTCGTTCCACCTCCACATGGCACCACTAATCATACCAAGTGTGCCCAGTATGATTCACTCATGTTCCACTTGGTGTGATTAGTGTTTTCGCTTCTGTTTTTTTTCGATATCCACATGGTACCACCAATCATACCAAGTGTGCCCAGTATGATTCACGCTCGTTCCACTTGGTGTGATTAGTGTTTTCCCTTCTGTTTTCGTTCCATCTCCACATGGCACCCATAATCATACCAAGTGTGCCCAGTATGATTCACGCTTGTTCCACCTTGTCCGATTAGTGTTTTCAATTTTATTTTCGTTCCATCTCCACATGGCACCACTAATCATGCCAAGTGTGTCCAGTATGATTCACGCTCGTTCCACTTGGTGTGATTAATGTTTTCGCTTCTGTTTTCATTCCATCTCTACATGGCACCCCTAATCATACCAAGTGTGCCCAGTATGATTCACGCTCGTTTCACTTGGTGTGATTAGCATTTTCGCTTCTGTTTTCGTTCCATCTCTACATGGCACCACTAATCATACCAAGTGTGCCCAGTATGATTCACGCTCATTCCACTTGGTGTGATTAATGTTTTCGTTCCATCTCCACATGGCACCACTAATCATACCAAGTGTGCCCAGTATGATTCACGCTCGTTCCACTTGGTGTGATTATTATTTTCGCTTCTGTTTTCGTTCCATCTCCGCATGGCACCACTAATCATACCAAGTGTGCCCAGTATGATTCACACTCGTTCCACTTTGTGTGATTATTGTTTTCGCTTCTGTTTTTATTCCATATCCACATGGTACCACCAATCATACCAAGTGTGCCCAGTATGATTCACGCTCGTTCCACTTGGTGTGATTAGTGTTTTCCCTTCTGTTTTCGTTCCATCTCCACATGGCACCCCCAATCATACCAAGTGTGCCCAGTATGATTCACGCTCGTTCCACTTGGTGTGATTAGTGTTTTCGATTTTGTTTTCGTTCCATCTCCACATGGCACCACTAATCATACCAAGTGTGCAGTATGATTCACGCTCGTTCCACTTGGTGTGATTAGTGTTTTCGCTTCTGTTTTCGTTCCATCTCCACATGGCACCCCTAATCACACAAAGTGTGCCCAGTATGATTCACGCTCGTTCCACTTGGTGTGATTAGCGTTTTCGCTTCTGTTTTCGTTCCATCTCTACATGGCACCACTAATCATACGAAGTGTGCCTAGTATGATTCACGCTAGTTCAACTTGGTGTGATTAGTGTTTTCGTTCCATCTCCACATGGCACCACTAATCATACCAAGTGTGCCCAGTATGATTCACACTCGTTCCACTTGGTGTGATTAATGTTTTCGCTTCTGTTTTCGTTCCATCTTCACATGGCACCACTAATCATACCAAGTATGCACAGTATGATTGACACTCATTCCACTTTGTATGATTAGTGTTTTCGTTTCTGTTTTCGTTCCATCTCCACTTGGCACCACTAATCATACCAAGTGTGCCCAGTATGATTCACACTCGTTCCACTTGGTGTGATTAGTGTTTTCGCTTATGTTTTCGTTTCATCTCCACATGGCACCACTAATCATACCAAGTGTGCCCAGTATGATTCACGCTCGTACGACTTGGTGTGATTAGTGTTTTCGTTCCATCTCCACATGACACCACTAATCATACCAAGTGTGCTCCGTATGATTCACACTTGTTCGACTTGGTGTGATTAGTGTTTTCCCTTCTGTTTTCGTTCCATCTCCACATGGCACCCCCAATCATACCAAGTGTGCCCAGTATGATTCACGCTCGTTCCACTTGGTGTGATTAGTGTTTTCGATTTTGTTTTCGTTCCATCTCCACATGGCACCACTAATCATACCAAGTGTGCAGTATGATTCACGCTCGTTCCACTTGGTGTGATTAGTGTTTTCGCTTCTGTTTTCGTTCCATCTCCACATGGCACCCCTAATCACACAAAGTGTGCCCAGTATGATTCACGCTCGTTCCACTTGGTGTGATTAGCGTTTTCGCTTCTGTTTTCGTTCCATCTCTACATGGCACCACTAATCATACGAAGTGTGCCTAGTATGATTCACGCTAGTTCAACTTGGTGTGATTAGTGTTTTCGTTCCATCTCCACATGGCACCACTAATCATACCAAGTGTGCCCAGTATGATTCACACTCGTTCCACTTGGTGTGATTAATGTTTTTGCTTCTGTTTTCGTTCCATCTTCACATGGCACCACTAATCATACCAAGTATGCACAGTATGATTGACACTCATTCCACTTTGTGTGATTAGTGTTTTCGTTTCTGTTTTCGTTCCATCTCCACTTGGCACCACTAATCATACCAAGTGTGCCCAGTATGATTCACACTCGTTCCACTTGGTGTGATTAGTGTTTTCGCTTATGTTTTCGTTTCATCTCCACATGGCACCACTAATCATACCAAGTGTGCCCAGTATGATTCACGCTCGTACGACTTGGTGTGATTAGTGTTTTCGTTCCATCTCCACATGACACCACTAATCATACCAAGTGTGCTCCGTATGATTCACACTTGTTCGACTTGGTGTGATTAGTGTTTTCTCTTTTGTTTTCGTTCCATCTCCACATGACACCACTAATCATACCAAGTGTGCCCAGTATGATTCACACTCGTGCCACTTGGTGTGATTAATGTTTTCGCTTCTGTTTTCGTTCCATCTCTATATGGCACCACCAATCATGCCAAGTGTGCCCAGTATGATTCACACTCGTTCCACTTAGTGTGATTAGTGTTTTCATTTCTGTTTTCGTTCCATCTCCACATTGCACCACTAATCATACCAAGTGTGCCCAGTATGATTCACACTCGTTCCACTTGGTGTGATTAGTGTTTTCGCTTCTGTTTTTGTTCCATCTTTACATGGCACCACTAATCATACCAAGTGTGCCCAGTATAATTCACCCTCGTTCCACTTGGTGTGATTAGTGTTTTCGTTTATGTTTTCGTTCCATCTCCACATGGCACCACTAATTATACCAAGTGTGCTCAGTATGATTCACACTCGTTCCGTTTTGTGTGATTAGTGTTTTCGCTTCTGTTTTCCTTTCATCTCCACATGGGCACCACTAATCATACCATGTGTGTTCAGTATGATTCACACTCGTTCCACTTGGTGTGATTAGTGTTTTCGCTTCTGTTTTCGTTCCATCTCCACATGGCACCACTAATCATATCAAGTGTGCCCAGTATGATTCACACTCGTTCCAATTTGTTTGATTAGTGTTTTCGTTTCTGTTTTCGTTCCATCTCCACATGGCACCACTAATCATACCAAGTGTGCCTAGTATGATTCACACTCGTTCCACTTGGTGTGATTAGTGTTTTCGCTTCTGTTTTTCTTCCATCTCCACATGGCACCACTAATCATACCAAGTGTGCCCAGTATGATTCACGCTCGTACGACTTGGTGTGATTAGTGTTTTCGTTCCATCTCCACATGACACCAGTAATCATACCAAGTGTGCTCAGTATGATTTACACTCGTTCCACTTGGTGTGATTAGTGTTTTCGCTTTTGTTTTCGTTCCATCTCCACATGACACCACTAATCATACCAAGTGTGCCCAGTATGATTCACACTCGTGCCACTTGGTGTGATTAATGTTTTTGCTTCTGTTTTCGTTCCATCTCCATATGGCACCACCAATCATACCAAGTGTCACCAATCATACCAAGTGTGCCCAGTATGATTCACACTCGTTCCACTTAGGGTGATTAGTGTTTTCATGTCTGTTTTCGTTCCATATCCACATTGCACCACTAATCATACCAAGTGTGCCCAGTGTGATTCACACTCGTTCCACTTGGTGTGATTAGTGTTTTCGCTTCTGTTTTCGTTCCATCTTTACATGGCACCACTAATCATACCAAGTGTGCCCAGTATGATTCACCCTCGTTCCACTTGGTGTGATTAGTGTTTTCGTTTCTGTTTTCGTTCCATCTCCACATGGCACCACTAATTATACCAAGTGTGCTCAGTATGATTCACACTCGTTCCGTTTTGTGTGATTAGTGTTTTCGCTTCTGTTTTCGTTTGATCTCCACATGGGCACCACTAATCATACCATGTGTGTTCAGTATGATTCACACTCGTTCCACTTGGTGTGATTAGTGTTTTCGCTTCTGTTTTCGTTCCATCTCCACATGGCACCACTAATCATATCAAGTGTGCCCAGTATGATTCACACTCGTTCCACTTTGTTTGATTAGTGTTTTCGTTTCTGTTTTCGTTCCATCTCCACATGGCACCACTAATCATACCAAGTGTGCCTAGTATGATTCACACTCGTTCCACTTGGTGTGATTAGTGTTTTCGCTTCTGTTTTCCTTCCATCTCCACATGGCACCACTAATCATACCAAGTGTGCCCGGTATGATTGACACTCGTTCCGTTTTGTGTGATTAGTGTTTTCGCTTCTGTTTTTATTTCACCTAGACGTGGCATCACTAATCACACTGAGGGAACTAGCATAATTAACGCTATTCACCTTGGTGTGACTTGTGTTTTGGGTACTGGTTTTGGCTAACTGAATATACCCTTACACGAATGAATATCTTACCATCTCAACAATATGTAAAATATATTAGTAAAAACCATAAATGTTACATAGCCTCAAATAAAGTAAGTTTATATACATTTAAATATAAAATATGTTACATCATTATTGACAATTACTCCACATTTGCATCAACAGCATTACAAAATATGGCGAAGCCATATTCGCTTATCATTTTGAGAACTTCTAGTACCCCCCAATTCCATGATGCACCTTTCTTACTGATACACTCGATATACTTACAAACAAAGGCACCGCAACTATTGTTATCCGTTTGAGTTGGTATGCTTTTGTGGTTCAACATATTTACGGTAAACAGGTCCCCTCTCTTTTTCATGTGTTTCTCCTCAAAATAACCAGACTTTGCCAACACGGAAGGCAACAAGTACCTTAAAGGTGCCACCTGGTTCTCTCTATATGTCGGGTCAATTGAGATGTTATGTCGCAACGAATCGTATATAACAATACTCCACGGTGATAAATCTACCTTACATAAGATCCAATGACCATCAGGAGATCCAACAACACACGGTATTAGCAACTGCATAACAAAAAACAAAAAATTAAAAAAAAAACATGGACAAACAACAGTGTTATATAACATTAAACCATATTTACTGTGTTTACAAATGTCCATCTCTTCCCCCATACTAGCTTTTCTCCAGTACCATATAGTATCCAATCATCAGGGGCGTTGAACGACAATGGATCAAATTGACTAGTAAACGGTTCTTGCACATCTGGATGAATTTCCTTCTAAGCCTATGATAATTTTGACTACAAGTTATACCATAACATATTTTAAACAATTAGATTGTACAACAAAGTCAATTTATTGAAAAGTGACCTGATTGTTAACTCCCTATTCTATAGTGTCGTTTTTGCCTCTCTCCCGTAATAAAATGGGTCTAAAGCATTAAAAGTGGTTTGTATTTGTGTTGTGGTTATCAACTTCCTTGTCATACAGAGTTGCAACATTCAAAATCATTCAGAAACATTAAAAATCTAGGAATATATATGTATTCCTAGAAATTGAATAAGAATTATATATAGGTAGGAACACTAGTTACACCCTCCAAATCCACCTCAACCAAAAAAAAAAAAAAAGCAAACTCATTTTTGGAAATCACACACACCACCTTTTATATCCATACCTTGTGATATCATCATACATGAAAGCTTTCAAAACTACAAGAAACATAAAGAATCACTTGATTCACAAAAGTCATTGTACTTTCATGAAATGACTTTTGTGTTCACAATTTTACATGCTCAAGCTAAAGACAAATATATTAACAGAACCACCAGTAATAAAGTTCTAGTGTACACAACTGGGCAACCACAAAACACAAATAAAATGCACACAAAAGTTCTACCACAAGTCTTCATCTGTTCAACGTCATATTAATGATTCGGGCTTCACAATCCATTGTCTAGTGCTAAAGAAAAATTATTAACAGGACCACCAGTCATCAAGTTCTAGTGTGGATAAATAGGCAACCGCAAAACACAAATTAAACGCACACAAAAGCCCGACCCCAAGTGTACATCACAATTGCACAAATTAAACGCACACAACAGATCTGAATAGAGCGAAAATAAATGAGAAAAAATAATAAGAACAAGAAGGGAAAGAGGAGCATCATACTTGGTCTGGTTGTGCGGAGGAAGAAACTGAAGGGCTCGGTCACCGAGGAAGAGAGGGAGGTCGTGTCCCAATCTGTCAAGTAAGATAAAACGAGTAGGAGAAGGAGGAGAAAACGAATAAGCAAAAGGGAAAGAGGAGCATCATACTTGGTCGTGCGGAGGAAGAAACTGAAGGGCTCGGTCACTGACGAAGAGATGGAGGTCGTGTGTCGGTCTGCCAAGAAAGATAAAAAGAGTAAGAGAAGGAGGAGAAAAAGCAGGAGACGAAGGGTTGAACGGCGGAGGAAGAAGATGAAAGTCACGGCCACTGACGGAGAGCGGGAGCTACTGTACCGGTCTACCAAATCAAATAAAAAGGATAGGAGGAGGAGGAGGTGAACGGCGGCAGAGTTTGTGTGCTGAGAATGTTGAAGGTTGTGGAGCGTTACTGATTTGTTGCTTTACAAAACAGCTCTTCAACTTTTCTTTATTATAAGGATAGTTTAGTATTTTCGCATCCAGTTTAAGACCCGATTGTCATCTTTACTGAAAAGTGCCTCAAATGTTAGTTCGCTAGTTTATTGGGCCCTTTTTGTCCCTGACCCTTTTAAATTATATTAAGGATTGTTTTGGAAATATCACTAGACTAATAGTTTGAGTTTTAGTGTAAACTATTATTGGATTTGGGACAAAGTTGCCCTTGATATAATTGTTCGAGTTTTTTTTTTGGTTTCCTCTTACCTCTTTTTAAGGTTGGTTTGTTGCCTTTTTGTTGTTGGATATTTTGTGTGTGTGTGTATATATATATATATATTATTGATAATATCGGTCAGCTTTAATCATTACGTGCATATGGTACAAGATGGCTTGTTTGGTGCCAACTTGGGATGCTTCAAGTTTCTTATTATGTAACACTCCTTTTGTTTTATCTTCTTTTTAAAAAGAGGAAATTTTAGAAAATTTTTTAAGAAAAGGCGAAAATTTGGTTTACACTAAAAAAAAAAAAAATTTTTTTGGCCCAAATGAAACTCTAATTGTCTTTTTTGCCCATTTTTAGTTCACACATCAATTCGCATGAGTGAACATTTCACGTGCGTTGCAATATTTCACATGAAATGTTGCATGTGAATGTTGCATGGATTGCACATCAGCCAAAAACAATTGAAGTTCTTTTGTAGCTAAATATGTATTATTTTTTTATTTTGGACTAAACACTAATATTTTGTTTTCAATTTTTCTAACAAAAATGAGTTTGTCCTCATATCTGAATGTGCTTAAATGAAAATTAAAAATATACACCTGAGGAACCAAGTTCATATATTAATATAGAAACGCAAATAAACAGATTTGACCTTGTCCAATGGTAATATGATGATGATGTCCCCTCTTAGCAATGGTCTTTACAGTTTATATTATTGTTTCTCGGAAGGTCAGGGTTGAAATGGTTTAATTGGTTAGTATTAGTAATCAGCAGTTCTGTTAAAGATCAAAGTCTTTAACATTGGTAACCCGTTCACTATCATTTTCTTTCTAAGTGGCCCCTGTAACCTTGACCTCGATGTAAAAACGTATGATCTACGCCAAGTTCAATTTCTTATTATGCATGCCGTTCACGATCATTTTCTTTGTAAGTGGCCCCTATAACCTTGACCTCGATGTAAAACGTATGATCTAAACCAAGTCTCAATTTCTTATTATGCAAGCGTCCCTCCTACAAAAGCTTCTAAGCAATATTTGCTGTCTACATACTTACATAAAGTCTTCATGGATTTACACCACTCACTTTTGGAATATGTCAGATAAAATTTAATGTCACATCTGTGGAAATTGGTTCCTTTGGATTATATTTCCATTGTGATCACGACATAAATGTGAATGCTCTATTTTATCGACTGGAAAATTTTTATGACTTCATATTTAGTACTACATTAAATGTCCGTAATGTTAGTTCTTCGATCCATTAAACAATGTGAGGCTCCGAGCTCTGAGGTCAATGTGTGTGCCACGACCATAAAAGTTCTTGATAAACATAGAAGTTAAAAATGATTTGTCTCTAATTTCCCTCTCCTTTGTTAATTATCTTTATTGTTATAGTCCCATACAAAATTAAAAATAAAAATTGTTGGTTCGGCTAGTCATCGTTAACCACTTGCTCAAGACCTATCAAGGAGTAGGTATTAATCATTGTTAAGACTAATACGCTAGTGGAGGCATAGAGTCATCCTACTAATAAGCGCAGAGTACAGTAGCCCTTTGGCTAGCCACTGTGCATCTGTACGTTTTAAAACATTTGATAATGGTATTGAACTACAAATAGACCAAGAATGTCTTGGAACCTCAAGTTTCGACGTAATGATACATTACTAGTTGATAAATTAGATAATATGCAATTAACAAAGAGAAATTAAATAGGCCCTTTCCTACTACAAGAGAGCTTTCCATGAGTTTTCCTTTCCAACAAGGGTCTTTATGCAGGCCAACTTGATGAGCTTTAAATATTGTTGACTTGTAATACTTGTAAGTGGTCCTCATTCAGACCAACTTGCTAAGACTTAAATATTGTTGACTTGTAATAATTGTACATAATACCCACCGTGTACGAAAGGTTGAAATTGTATATTTATTACGAAATAAATTATAATTACTAGAAATAAATAAATAAATAATAATAATGATAATACCCAAAAAATCAGGTGAATAATTCAGGGACGGTATTGAGGTGGTTCAAAACAAGTTATGTTAATTTGGAATCCCTGTTAAAGATAAAGTTGGTGTTGCCGCTCTATGTTACTACTCCAACAGTCTCTAATTCAGCCTCAGCTTTAGCGTTAAGAAAGATAGAGTTGTTCGCATCTAATTGTCATTCGATTAATTGTAAGAAGATCCAATCAAAATCAGTACCAGAATTAATTAAGATCGTGATTGATGATCAAGAAGTTAGTTATATGACTAAGTACTTAACTAACTTCTTTAGCTCTGTTGGGGATTCTAGAGCATTCCTTCGAGTGTTATTAGATTACATGTACATCCAAATTCATTGTGTATTGATCTTTAATGAAAAGAAAAGGAGAGTCTTTTTTAAGCTCTCTGCTTCTTCAATATAGGTTTTTATATTTTAATCTTGAAGTTTTCACTCTACCATTTCCTCAGACATCTCTATTTAAAACCGTCAAACATTTATGTTCTTCATAACCCCTTCAATATTACCAATGTGTAGTTTTGTCATGGTGATCCTTATGGATTTACTAATAATTTATTTAGTTTTCTGGAAGATGAATGCTTAGTGTTCATGAATCCACAAATTAGTGAGGCAATTTACATATTGCTACTTATTCAAGCTTGTTCAACACTTTGTGAGGAACTAATATGTCTATTATAAGTCCTTTCACAATTTACAAATAACCTTGAATGCAAAAAGCGCCACTAAAGATCAAGCGTGTTCAACACTTTTTGTGAACTTATATTCCCTTATTACTTTCAGTTAGGATTTGAGTTTGGTATCATGTCTTATGGTTCAAATACAAAATGGATATTACATAATTCCCCATAGCCTTATTTGAAAAGCAGCCCAAGATTGGTTAAAGCGAATCCTAAACACATGGGACCCAAGCGTAATCATGTCAAAGCAAGACAATGCTTTAAAACAATTAAAAATTAAAAATTATTAAATTAAATATATCTAAAATTAATTTAATATATTTTATTAATAATATTTGAAAATAAATTAATATTTTTAAAATTAATTAAAAATAAATATTATGAATTTATAAGTAAGTTTTTGTTATTCATTTATTTCATTAATTATTTATGTTAAGTATATTTAAAAATTAATCTAATATATTTTATTATAAATATTTAAAAATAATATTATTTATTAACAATTAAAAATCAAGTATTACTTTATTTATAATTACCCTTTTATTTATTTTTTTAGTTATTTATAATTAACTATTAAATATTTTAGTTTAAAAAATTAATATTATACATCTTATCAATTTAATTTAATACTAAACTAATTAATCTCAAGATAATTATAAAATATAATTACTCTTTTTCTTTTTTTTGGGTTAAATCCTATAATACACTCAACAAAAAATATATTATTTTTAGCAAAATCATAACTACAACAAACATGAAGGTAAATGGATAATCTTAATTCCTACGTATTATTATGCATTGTCACATTTAACAATAACACCTAAGATGTATGAGTGAAAGCATGCTATAACAACTGAAAGTTCTCAAATTTCGAGATTCATTCACTGGAGCTCTGCTTTCAATTGCAGCTATCCTTAAAGTAGAAAAAAAAAAGTGTACTTCTTTCCTCAATGATTTCCAAAGTAACTGGCATTGTATTCTTCCAAATTTTCCTTCTCTCTCTACAACTGCGCCCTACGAAGTCACAAACATGGATCAGAGCCGGCTATTACTGGTCAACACCACAAGACTTCCCAGTTTCGCGCATTGATTCTACTCTCTTTACTCATCTTATTTGTGGTTCTGCTGATCTAAATTCCACTTCCTACGAGCTCTATTTATCACCTGATGATGAAAAATACATCTCCACCTTCACAGAAATTGTGAAACAAAAGAACCCATCAGTCACCACACTTCTATCCATTGGAGGATATGGAAACTATTCAATCTATTCCTCAATGATAAGCAATTCTTCTTATAGGAAATCTTTTATCGACTCCTCGATAACAACAGCTAGGCGATATGGCTTTGAAGGTCTTGACTTTTACGGGATACATCCATACACAGCCTCGGACATGTCCAATCTGACTATTCTTTTTGAAGAATGGCGAGTTGCAATCAATTCAGAGGCAAAAAACTCCAGCAAGTCACAACTGATCTTGACACTAAGGGTTCTGCCGTCACCACGTTTATATTCAGAAGAGTACCCTATAGAGACGGTGCAACAATACGTAAACTGGAGTCATGTTCTGACAGCTGAGTACTCCACTCCTGGGACAACAGACTTCACAACTCCTCCTTCAGCTTTGTATGATCCTACTAATGATAACAATACTGATAATTCTGTTAGGGGGTGGATTGATGCAGGATTACCAGCAAATAAGTTGGTTATGTGTTTGCCTTACTATGGCTATGCATGGAAGCTTGTGAACTCCTCGGATAATGGTATTGGTGCACCGGCTATTCGACCAGCAGAGGATGAACTCATGACATATTCCGGAATCAAGAATTACCTTCAAGATCACGGATCAAATATTAAGTATAATTCAACTTATGTGGTGAATTACTGCACAGTGGGGACAGTTTGGATTGGCTTTGATGATGTTGAGGCTATTCGGGCTAAGGTTTCTTATGCCAAGGAGAAGAGGCTGCTCGGTTATTATGTCTGGGAAGTTTCCTTTGATGATAATTGGGTGCTTTCTCAGGCTGCAGGTTAGAAAATCTTTATTCACTCGTGCAATCTAATTCTTATCCCATGCATATTGATTCACAAATTACTAAAATTCATATTAAATTTTCAGCTCAGCTTCCAGCACAAAAGAAGAATGCTACTATTGCTCCAGCTCAGGCTCCAACACAAGAAGATAATAAGAATAAGTCATCTTATCTATTCTTAGTAATCATTTTGCCTGCAACTGCAGCCGTTATGCTCCTGCTAGGCTTTTTGATATATTTCAGGTGGATGAGAAAGCTGAAATCAAAAGGTAATTACCAATAAATACCTGTATTTCTTTTGTAAGTGGGAGACGTTTAATTTGAAGATATATGGTCAAGCTAAACAGCGTAACTCTGTATTGGAATAGCGTGTATATAAATAGTCTCCCTGTACATATTATAATTGACTTGATAGATAAACATTTTCTCTCATTTTCTCCTATGATGGAAGCTCAAGTTTCAGTGTTTTTTTCTGAAAAGTTTTGTCACGTAGTTTAGTCGTTGTGTCAAATTCTCCACAAGACAACTATCCAATTTTTATTATAGCAAAACAAAATGTTATCCAAAATTTTACATTTCTTTATTGATAGGGAGTGTGGATTCTGTTGAAGAATCGAGGAGCCAAGAAAATAATGCAGCAGCAGAAGCAGCTGGGGATTTTAATGGCAATGCTCCAAATCTAGTAATATATAGTTTGGCTGACATCGAAGCTGCAACAGACAACTTTTCAATTGAAAATAAGCTTGGTGAGGGTGGATATGGTCCCGTTTATAAGGTAATTATATTTCTCTTGGGATATGCTGAAGATTTACGAAAATGGGATCAAGTATGTACAATTGTATAATTTTACAGGCCATATTACAAGATGGACAAGAAGTAGCAGTAAAGAAATTTTCAAAAACATTTATATAAGGATTCGAGGAGTTTAATAATGAAGTTATGTTAATAGTAAAGCTCCAACATGTAAATCTCGTTCGACTTTTGGGTTTTTGCATTGACAAAGAAGAACATAGGCTTGTTTATGCGTATATGTCAAATAAAAGTTTAGACTGATACCTTTTTTGTTGGTTTTTGTTTTCCTATTTCTTTTTATGTGTGTTTACGCTTTCAGTTATAGTAGATACACTACAAGTATTGATTATTGTGCCACCAGAGCGATCTAATCATTTGACTTTATGCTGTGTGTGATCATTTTTATCAATTTGCAATTTTCTACTTTGTTGACTGTTGATAAATTATTTGATGCAGACCCTGTTAAAAAGTATAACTTGGATTGGAAAAAACGCATTGATATCATTGGTGGGATTTGTCAAGGACTTTTATATCTCCAAGAGTATTCAAGATTGACAATCATTCATAGAGACTTGAAAGCGAGTAATATTTTATTAGATAAACATATGAAGCCTAAGATATCAGATTTTGGTATGGCTAGAATTTTTATCAAAGACAGTCTTGAAGAGAATACGGGTCGGATCGTTGGAACATAGTAAGTATATTTCCTCTTCTTGTTTTTTCATACTGATCAAGTCCTTAGTTATGCTTATATGCATTGATCCATTTGTTCATAATCATATATATATTATACAGTGGATATGCTCCTCCTGAATATATTAGACAAGGCCAATACTCGACAAAGTATGATGTCTATAGTTTTGGAGTTCTACTTCTACAAATCATTAGTAGCAAAAGAGTCTCAGTTTTATATGGTGAAAATGGTCGTTTGAGCCTTCTTGAATATGTAAGTTTCTTCAACACTTATTGAGTAATAGGCTATAATAGCAATATAAGTTAGCAATTAAATTATGTAAAAATTGCCAATTGACAACATTTCAGGCATATGAGCTGTGGAAAGATGGTAAAGGTGAGGAGTTTATGGATTCATCCCTCGATGATACAGATTCCTGTTGTAAACTGATAAGATGCTTGCATATAGCTTTGCTGTGTGTCCAGGAAATTTCCATTGATAGACCATCTATGTTAGAAGTTTCTTGGATGCTAAAAAATGAAGCAGCAGATCTAAATATTCCAAAAAAGCCTGGTTTCTCAAAGCAAACAGATGAAATTGTGCGATATGAATGTACAACGTCAAACTTGGAAATTGGTTCAGTGAATGAAGCAACAATTTCAAGTTTGGAGGCTAGATAATTTCAAACTATTTGTAACAACTTAAGTGTGCTAATTTCCTAAGATGTGTATACATAAAATTGTACTAATTAATTTGAAAAGAAAATAGGAATATGTTGTGATCATGTCATCATGAACACTTGTTGTTTATTAAAAGACCTTGAATTTCTGTTCGGTTTAAGCATTGATCAAGGGTACTTGGCTCTGTGGTTAAACTTTTGATGTAAAGATCCTTTCTATCATTTTATTTGAATGGATCTAGACAGATCAAATATTTGTAAATCAAATCTATGCTTGTGTTTTGTATTATAGATGCTGTTACAATAAGAAGTGGTTTGGGGTATGTAAGATGTAATAGTAGTTCAACAAAGAAAAATTGAAAGAGCAAATAGCCAAGAATCAAGAAATAGGAAAACCTATGTTGTTTATTAAAGCAATATTCTATAATTAGCCACTTAAAATTAATATTTCATCATTTTTGTGACTATTAGATTATAAGCACAACCATACAAGCTCTGGATTAATGCTCCAACTCAAATATAAAAACAAATTCATTTTTCTTTAGTCGTCAAATCTTAGGAAAGAAATAATATTATGTTAGGCACTTGTACAGATTACTTTATAATTAGTTATGAGTATTAATTAATTTAATTTCCCCAAAATGTTGGACTCCAAACATGTAGATAATTTTTCAAATCAATGGTTAGAATAATCAAAATTGATAACATATTTTATTGAAACAGTACACTAAATTCAAGGTTTAGAGGAGGGATGACTCGTTTAGAATCTCTACGGGGCATTTGCTTACTAGGAAATACAGTGGATTTGAAAACAAATTTTTCTCATCCTACTATATCAGGTGTTTGGTGCCAGCTAAACACGGGAATGGAGCCCACCGTGGGATTTCAAGTCCCACCAATTTTGATTGGAAGAGTGATTTATCTATTTCTATATTTATTTATTTTTAAAATTTTTTATTTATAAAATTTTTAATATTTTATTATAAATTAAATATATTTATTTAAAATAATTTTATAGAGTTTATAATTTTAATATAAATTAAAACTAAATTAATTTAGTCAAATCTAATTCAATCTCAATTACACCAAATGCGGTATAGTGTGAATTTAATTCAATCCGATCCTATCTTATTTTATCTCATTTAATCATACCCCATCTTATCTAATCTCGCACACCAAATGAGACTTTTACACATTGAGTTCATTTTTATGTGGCAATAAAAAACTGGAAACTTATTTCACTAATACAAAAAACTTGAAATGGGTTTTAATAGCATAATTTCATTATTCTTAAATTTTAATGATAAAATTATCCTTATTTTTAAAAGAGCGTGGAAACAAAATTATCTCAACTTCTGTGGATAGAAAAGTGACTTTAATAAAGGTTTTGTCATGCAAGATGTTGTGGCTTTATAATCTTTACTTTTACTTGAGAATGAGTGTCTCATGGTCTTGTTTCATCTCAGCATGTCTCGTAGTCTCTTTTTTTCTGACTTCAAGATGTTATGGCATGCTCAGTTATTGCAAACAAAAACATAGCATTTGCTTTTGTTAAAAAAAAAGAGCTTGTGAAATAATTGGCGTTGAACTAATCGTAAACTAATAAGAATCCAGTTTGTGATAGCAGAGGAACAAGAAACAACAGAGGAATAGGAATTTGGCAATTCGTGAAGGCATCGAATGCCATGCCTTCATGAACTAGTAGTTTGCTTAGGTGTTGCATTCGACACCATCGCGAACGGCCAGTTTCTTGCTTCTTCACATTTTTTTTTGGGCTTCTGGTTCAATCTCAGTATCATCAACCATGTTTGTTTTCTTTGGTTCTTGTTATGTAGCATATTCTCGCAACATATTCTCATAATATATTCTCATAAGAATATCATCAACCGAAATATGTTATTAGAATATATTTTGGTTAAATTATTTGTCTCTAAATTTCCCTCTCCTTTGTTAAGTATCTTATTGTTATAGTCCCATACAAAATTAAAAATAAAAATTGTTGGTTCTGCCAGTCATTCTTAACCACTTGCTCAAGACCTATTGAGGAGTAGGCATTAATCATAATTAAGACTAATACGCTAGTGGAGGCATACAGTCATCCTACTAATAAGCGCAGAGTACAGCATCCCTTTAGCCAACCAGCATGAATCTGTAAGTTTTAAAACATTTAATAATGGTATTGAACTGCAAACAGACCAAGAATGTCTTGGAACCCCAAGTTTCAACATAATGATAAATTACTTGTTGATAAATTAGATAACATGCAATTAACAAAGGGAAATTAAATAGTCCCTATCCTACTACAAGAGAGCTTTCCATGAGTTTTCCTTTCCAACAAGGGTCTTTATCCAGACCAACTTGCTAAGACTTAATTCACATGACTTGTAATAATTGTACGTAATACCCACAGTGTACAAAAGGTTGAAGTTTTATATTTCTAGTAATTAAAATTTATTAGGAAAAGTCCTAAAAAAATTATTACAAAAACTGGGTAGTGAATAGAAAGTTCATCTCTATCTCAAAGAAAAAAAAAAAAAGAAAGAATAGAAGGTTCATCTCTAATATATGATCAGTGCTCTCAATTGTCAATAATAAATAAATAAATATGTTACCAGTCTTAGTATGACAAATCATGCGCTATATGATCCCCCAAAAAATCAGGTGAATAATTCAGGGACGGTATTGAGGTGGTTCCAGAATCCAGACAAGTTATGTTAATTTAGTATCCCTGTTAAAGATAAAGTTAGTGTTGCCGCTTCATGTTACTACTCCGATCCTGCAGTCTCTAATTCAGCTTCAGCGTCAGCATTAGGAAAGATACAATTGTCCGCATCTAATTGTCATTTGATCAATTGTAAAAAGATCTGATCAAAATCTATACTAGAATTAAGATTGTGATTGATGATAAAGAAGTTGGTTATATGACTAACTTAACTAACTTCTTTAGCTCTGTCAGAGATTCTGAAGCATTCTTTTCAAGTGTTATTGGATTACATGTACATCCAGATTCATTGTATATTGATCTTTAATGAAAAGAAAATGAGAGTCTTCTTCAAGCTCTCTGATCTTCAATATAGGTTTTTATATTTTAATCTTCAAGTTTTTATTCTAGCATTTCCTCAAACATCCCTATTTAAAACAATCAAACACTTATATTCTTCATAACCCCTTCAATAATATCAATGCGTAGTGTTGCCATGGTGATCCTTATGGATTTGCTAGTCATTTATTTAGTTTTCTTGAAGATGAATGCTTAGTGTTCATGAATCCACACGTTAGTGAGGCAATTTGCATGTTGTTACTTATTCAAGCTTGTTCAACATTTTATGGGGAACTCATATGTCCATTATAAGTCCTATCACAATTTACAAATAATCTTGAATGTAAAATTCAGTATTTAAGATCAAGCGTGTAACACTTTTTGTGAACTCATATTCCCTTATTATTTTCATTTAGGATTTGAGTTTGATATCATGTCTTATGGTTCAAATATACAAAATGGATATTACATAATTCCCCATAGCCTTATCTGAAAAGCAGCCTAAGATTGGTTAAAGCGAATCCTAAACACATGGAACCCATGCGTAATCCTGTCAAAGCAAGACAATGCTTTAAAACAATTAAAACAATTAAAAATTAAAAATTATTAAATTAAATATATCTAAAATTAATTTAATATGTTTTATTAAAAATATTTGAAAAAAGTTAATATTTTTAAAATTAATTAAAAATAAATATTATGAATTTATAACTAAGTTTTTATTACTCATTTATTTTATTAATTATTTATGTTAAGTATATTTAAAAATTAATTTAATATATTTTATTATAGATATTTAAAAATAATATTATTTATTATCAATTAAAAATCAACTATTACTTTATTTATAAGTACCCTTTTATTTATTTATTTTTTAGTTATATATAATTTAACTATTAAATATATTTAAAACTGATTATAGTACATATTATTAAAAAATTAATATTATACATCTTATCAATTTAATTTAATACTAAACTAATTAATCTCAAGATAATTATAAAATATATAATAACTCCTTTTTTCTTAAATCCTATAATATACTCAATAAAAAATATATTATTTTTAGCATAATGACGACTACATCAAACATGAAGATAAATAGATAACCTTAATTCCTATGTGTTATTATGCGTCGTCACATTTAACTATAAAATCTAAGATGTATGAGTGAAAGTATGCTATAACAATTGAGAGATCCACCAGAGAGAGGCTTTCAATTGCACCTTAAAAAAAATAAAAATAAAGTGTGCTTCTTTCCTCAATGATGTCCAAAGTAAGCATTGTCTTCTTCCAAATTTTCCTTCTCTCTCTGCAACTGCGCCCAACGAAATCACAAACATGGATCAGAGCCGGCTATTACTGGTCAACACCACAAGACTTCCCAGTTTCGCACATCGATTCTACTCTCTTTACTCACCTGATTTGTGGTTTTGCTAATCTAAATTCCACTTCCTACGAGCTCTATTTATCACCCGATGATGAAAAATACGTCTCCACCTTCACAAAAATTGTGAAAGTAAAGAACCCATCAGTCACCACACTTCTATCCATCGCAGGTCCAGATGCATACGATTCAAACTATTCCTCAATGGTAAGCAATTCTTCTTATAGGAAATCTTTTATCGACTCCTCGATAAAAACGGCGAGGCTACATGACTTTGAAGGTCTAGATTTTTACTGGTTAGGTCCAGACACAGCCTCGGACATGTCCAATCTGACAATTCTCTTTGAAGAATGGCGCGTTGCTATCAATTCGGAGGCAAGAAACTCTAGCAGGCCACAACTGATCTTGACAGTAGTGGTTCGGAGATCGAGAGGTTTATATTCAAAAGTGTACCCTATAGACAAGGTGCAACAATACGTAAACTGGAGTCATGTTCTAACCAATGATTACTCCACTCCTGATTCAACAAACTTTACAGCTCCTCCTTCAGCTTTGTATGATCCTACTAATGATAACAATACTGATAACTGTGTTAGGGAGTGGATTGATGCGGGATTACCAGCGAATAAGTTGGTTATGTGTTTTGCTTACTATGGCTATGCATGGAAGCTTGTGAACTCCTTGGACAATGGAATTGGTGCACCGACTATTGGACCAGCTAGGACAGAGGATAGATTCATGATATATTACGAAATCAAGAATTACCTTCAAGATTATAAATCAAATATTATGTATAACTCAACTTATGTGGTGAATTACTGTACAGTGGGGACAGATTGGATTGGTTTTGATGATGTAGAGGCTATTCGGGCTAAGGTTTCTTATGCCAAGGAGAAGGGGCTACTCGGTTATCATGTCTGGCAAGTTTCCTATGATGATAATTGGGTGCTTTCTCGGGCTGCAGGTTAGCAAATCTTTATTCACTCATGCAATCTAATTCTTATCCCACGAATGTGTTGTGCGCAGCGGAAATTAAACAAATACATAACTACTAATGCTAGCTATTAAATATAAATAACAAATACTAATAAAGCAGAAAAGCAGAAAAATAAATGCAAAGCGAAAAAGGAAAGAACACACCAGAATTTACGTGGTTCGGTATAAAACCTACGTCCACGGGCGCTGCTGAAAACTTCCACTAGCTCCAAAGCAAAATATTACAAAATCTGGGTAAGATCCAAAAACCCAGAAACATATGGGGAGAAAACAAGAATAATACAAATGTATGGATCTTTTACAATTCTTGTTTATTTTTGGGGTACAAAATCAATTAGCTAAAAGACTTATTTATAGTCCACCAAACATCCCACCACATTCTATTCTTTAGATGTGGGATTCTTTTTATGGCTAATTTAGCCAAAAACCAACAAATCTCCACCTTGGCGTATTAGCCTTCAGCAATGCCTTCATATATGTCTTTTAGACTTTCAAAATATTGATCAAGTCCAAACAATGGTTGAACTTGATGGCTGTCACCACTTTGGTCATCATATCCGCAGGATTATCAGCAGTCCCAATTTTCTGTAAGAGAATCGACCCTTCACTCAGAATTTCCCGCACAAAGTGATATCGGACATCAATATGCTTGGTGCGAACATGGAATACCGGATTCTTTGCTAAATGAATGGCACTTTGACTATCCGAGTAAATAGCAATATTCTTCTGTCCCACTCCCAACTCTACCAGTAATCCTTGTAACCAAATTGCTTCCTTCACAGCCTCTGTCAATGCCATATACTATGCTTCTGTCGTAGACAAAGCAACTGTTGACTGTAAAGTAGACTTCCAACTTACAGGAGCTCTCGCAAGAGTGAATACATATCCAGTAGTTGATCGTCGTTTATCCAAATCACCAGCATAATCTGAATCAACATATCCGATTGCAAACTGACCAAGTGAATCTTCCCCCTGAAATATCAAACCAAAATCTACGGTTTTTAACAAGTACCGTAGAATCCATTTCACAGCTTGCCGATGTCCTTTACCAGGATCATGCATATACCTACTCACAACTCCAACCGCTTGCGAAATGTCAGGTCTTGTACACACCATAGCATACATCAGACTACCAACTGCATTAGAATATGGAACACGAGACATGTACTCTCGTTCTTCATCAGTACTCGGAGATAATGATGCACTCAACTTGAAATGAGGAGCAAGTGGCGTACTTACAGGTTTTGACTGTTCAAATACACCAAAACGTTATAATACCTTCATCAGATATTGCTTCTGAGTCAAACAAACCTTGCCTTTTCCTCTATCTCTGCTAATCTCCATACCGAGAATCTTCTTAGCTTCACCCAAATCCTTCATTTCAAATTCTGAACTCAACTGAGTCTTCAGCTTCTCAATCTCCACTTTGCTCTTAGAAGCTATCAGCATATCATCAACATATAAGAGCAAGTAGATGAAGGAACCATCTTGTAGCCTTCGAAAGTATACGCAATTATCAAATTTGCTTCTGGTGTACTCTTATCCTATCATAAATTGATCAAATCGCTTGTACCATTGTCTCGGAGACTGTTTCAAACCATAAAGCGATTTCTTCAATTTGCAAGCCCAATTTTCTTTACCAGCAACCTTGAATCCATCTGGCTGAGTCATATAGATTTTCTATTCCAAATCACCATGTAAAAATGCAGTTTTTACATCCATTTGAACTAGTTCCAAATCCAATTGAGCTACAAGGGCCAATAGAATTCTAATGGAAGAGTGTTTCACAACTGGAGAAAATACCTCATTGTAGTCAATCCATTCCTTCTGAGCGTAGCCTTTCGCCACCAACCTTGCCTTGTAGCGAACATCTTCTTTGTTTGGAAATCCCTCTTTCTTAGTAAATACCCATTTGCACCCAATTGCCTTCTTATTCTTCGGTAGTTGAGCTAGCTCCCAAGTTTCATTCTTCCGAAGAGACTGCATTTCTTCATCCATAGCTTTCTTCCACTTATCAACTTCAGAACATTGGACTGCTTCTCTGTAAGTGAAAGGAACATCATCATCTACAATTGGAAGTGCATAGGCCACCATATCAGCAAAACGAGCAGGTCTGCGAATCTCACGTCTTGGCCTATTTATTGCAATTGATTCTTGTTGCTGCGAAGGTTCTTGGGTAAGAACCTCTTCTTCTCCTTCTTCTTCAGTAACCTCCTCGATCATAGGAGTGTCATCATCTGCATCAACAATTCTAGCTGGATTATTTGTTGACTCTATCTGTTTTTGAAAAAACTCCACCTGCTTCCGAGTAGACTCCACCTGTTGCGGATTACCCTCAACAATATCTTCTATTTTCTTTTTCAGCATCGAAGACTCATCAAAAGTAACATCCCTGCTGAAGATTATCTTCTTCGAATTAGGATATAAAAGACGATACTCTTTCACCCCTGAAGACATCCCCACAAATATAGCTTTCCTTGCTCTCGGATCCAATTTAGATTCCTTTACATGATAATAAGCAGAACAACCAAAGACATGTAAAGAATCATAATCAGTAACAGGTTTTTCAGACCATACATCCAATGGAATTCTACCACCGATCGCTGTTGACGGTAAACGATTAATGAGATGACATGCATAAGTCACTGCCTCAGCCCAAAACTCCTTGCCCAACCCAGCATTGGACAACATACACCGAACTTTCTCCAGCAACGTTCGGTTCATGCGTTCTGCCACCCCATTTTGTTGTGGTGTGTGTCTAACTGTAAAATGACGTACAATACCCGCATCTTGACAGACCTCTCGAAAAGATTTACTGCAATATTCACCTCCATTATCTGTTCTGAGGTACTTAATCTTTCTCCCAGTCTGAGTCTCAATCATCTTTTTCCAATTAAGGAAAATCTTAAGTACATCATCCTTATTCTTCATCGTGTATACCCAAACTCTTCTGGAAAAGTCATCAACAAATGTAACAAAATAGTGTTTACCACCCAAGGAGGCTGTCCTTGTGGGTCCCTACACATCAGAGTGAACATAATCCAAAATACCTTTAGTATCATGAACTGCAATTGTAAACTTCACTCTCGCCTGCTTTTCCAGAACACAATGTTCACAAAAATCTAACTTGC
Organism: Dimocarpus longan; assembly: GCA_022984855.1. Taxonomy (NCBI): domain Eukaryota; kingdom Viridiplantae; phylum Streptophyta; class Magnoliopsida; order Sapindales; family Sapindaceae; genus Dimocarpus; species Dimocarpus longan. The sequence continues at coordinate 28,706,358 of CM041012.1, forward strand.
AGGTTTTTACTCCTTTCAACAAGCCTTGATCCACCAAACTGTTTAAAGCTTTCTCACCTGCATGCCCCAGACGCATATGCCATAACCTGATCATATCTTAATCAACATCCTTCTTTGATACTACTGCTGCTGATTCAGTAACTGTACTACCATTGTAGTAGTACAAGTTGTTCTTCCTTGTACCTTTCATTACCACCAAAGCCCCAGATACCACTCTCATAACTCCATCTCTGATAGATACCGTGTAGCTTTTAGATTCTAAGGCTCCCAATGATATGAGATTCTTCTTCAAATCTGGAACATACCGAACTTCTGTCAAAACTCTGGTTGATCCATCGTGATTCTTCAATCGGATTGAACCTATCCCCTTAGTTTTGCATGAGTTATCATTACCCATGAGTACAATTCCACCATTTAGCTCTTCGAAGTTGAAGAACCATTCCTTATGTGGACACATGTGATAAGTACAACCCGAATCTAAAATCCACTCACCAGATCCAGATGTTGATGATAGACTAACCAACACAAAATCTTCTTCCTCATGTTCGGCTACATATACATCAGAAGTAGTTTTACCCTTGCCCTTATCTTTCTTCTGTAGCTTCGGACAATCTTTCTTCCAATGCCCTTTCTCATGACAAAAGGCACATTCATCTTTATCAGGTCTTTTCCTTGACTGTGATCTACCCCTTCTTTCCTGTTTCCGACTCTTACTTCTTCCCCTAACTGTAAGCGCCTCTGCTGATTCATCCCTATTCTCTTTCTGATCTTTCTTGCGAATTTCATAATTAAGCAAAGCTGCACACACTTCTTCAAAAGACAATTTTTCTTTCCCATGAATAAGTGTAATGCACAAATGATATAACTCATCAGGAAGAGATCTTATCAACAGCATGGCCTTCTGCTCATCTTTGAACGTTTCATCCAAATTCAACAAATCAGCTAACAAACGGTTGAAATTATCAATATGGTCATTGATATTCAAACCTGGTTTCAACTGAAGACGGTACAACCTCTTCAACAAATATAGCCGATTCTCATTGCTTTTCTTCATATATTTGTTCTCTAGCGCCTTCCACAATTTACTAGCAGAGGTTTCCTTCATGAACGGATACTTCTGCTCTCTACAAAGACATGAGCGAATTAAACCACATGCCTTCGCATTTTGCCTCTCCCAATCTCTCTCCTCAATATTCTCTGGTCTTGTTTCTTTCAGAACAATATCCAAATCTTGTTGATACAAGACGTCCGTAACTTCGCTTTGCCATAGGCCAAAATTATTTCGACCATCAAATTTCTCTACTTCAATTTTTACATGTGAAGATGAAGACATTTCTGCTTTACACCAAAAGTTTTTATGCCAATAGCTTGGTGATCAAATGAATAGTACTCAAAAGGTAAGCTCCCAGGAAAGGCTGGAGGGGTCACAAACGGTCCCACTTAAAATCCAGTCTCCTTAGACAATTATAGTCTTTTTGACAGAGATTCCCTAAATTGTAACTATTCCAAAATAACACCGAAGCTCTACAAACAAATATTTAATAGCTAGCTAATGCCCTAGACAATTTCCTAGATCAATCGAAACCTAGAGCTCTGATACCACTTGTTGTGCGCAGCGAAAATTAAACAAATACACAACTACTAATGCTAGCTATTAAATATAAATAACAAATACTAATAAAGCAGAAAAGCAGAAAAATAAATGTAAAGCGAAAAAGGAAAGAACACACCAGAATTTACGTGGTTCGGTATAAAACCTACGTCCACGGGCGCTGCTGAAAACTTCCACTAGCTCCAAAGCAAAATATTACAAAATCTGGGTAAGATCCAAAAACTCAGAAACATATGGGGAGAAAACAAGAATAATACAAATGTATGGATCTTTTACAATTCTTGTTTATTTTTGGGGTACAAAATCAATTAGCTAAATGACTTATTTATAGTCCACCAAACATCCCACCACATTCTATTCTTTAAATGTGGGATTCTTTTTATGGCTAATTTAGCCAAAAAACCAACAGAATGTTGATTTATTATTACTAAAATACATATTAATTTTTCAGCTCAGGAGAATGCTATTATTTCTCCAGCTCAGCCTCCAGCACAAAAGGAGGCTCCAGCTCAGCCTCCAGCACAAGACAATAATAAGAATAAGCAACCATATCTATTCTTAGTAATCATTTTTCCTGCAACTGCAGCCGTCATGCTCCTACTAGGCTTTTTGATATATTTCAGGTGGATGAGAAAGCTGAAATCAAAAGGTAATTTCACCAATAAAATACCTGTATTTCATTTGTAAGCGGGAGACGTTAAATTTGAAGATATATGGTCAAGCTAAACAAAGTAACTCTGTGTTGGAATAGCGTGTATATAAATAGTCTCCCTGTACAGATTATAATTGACTTGAGAGATAAACATTTTCTCTCATTTTCACCTATGATGGAAGCTCAAGTTTCAGAGTTTTTCTCTGAAAAGTTGTGTCACGTAGTTTAGTTGTTGAGCCAAATTCTCCACAAGACAAGTATCCAATTTTTATTATAGCAAAACAAAATGTTATCCGAACTTTTACGTTTCTTTATTGATAGGGAGTGTGGATTCTGTTGAAGAATCTAGGAGCCAAGTAAATAATAATGCAGCGGCAGCTGGGGATTTTAATGGCAATGCTCCAAACCTGGTATTATATAGTTTGGCTGACATTGAGGCTGCAACAGACAACTTTTCAATTGAAAATAAGCTTGGTGAGGGTGGATATGGTCCCGTTTACAAGGTAATTATGTTTCTCTTGGGATATGCTGAAGATTTACAAAATTGGGATCAAGTATATATGATTGCATAATTTTACAGGCTATATTACAAGATGGACAAGAAGTAGCAGTAAAGAAACTTTCAAAAACATCTATGCAAGGATTTGAGGAGTTTAATAATGAAGTTATACTAACAGCAAAGCTCCAACATATAAATCTTGTTCGACTTTTGGGTTTTTGCATTGATAAGGAAGAACAAATGTTAGTTTATGAGTACATGTCGAACAAAAGTTTGGACTGGCACCTCTTTGGTTAGTTTTGGCTTTCCTATTTTCTTTTATGTGTCTTTATACTTTTAGTTATGGCAGATACACTGTACATATTAATTATTGTGCCACCAGAGCTCTTTAGTCATTTGACTTTACGTAGTGTGTGATCATTTTTATCAATTTGCAATTTTCTACTTTATTGACTGTTGATAAATTATTTGATGCAGATCCTATTAAAAAGTATAACTTGGATTGGAAAAAACACATTGATATTATTGAAGGGATTTGTCAAGGGCTTTTATATCTCCAAGAATATTCAAGATTGACAATAATTCATAGAGACTTGAAAGCTAGCAATATTTTATTAAATGAAGATATGAAGCCTAAGATATCGGATTTTGGTATGGCTAAAATTTTTACCAAAGACATTCTTGAAGAGAATACGGGTCGAATCGTTGGAACATAGTAAGTATATTTCCTCTTCTTGTTTTTTCATACTGATCAAGTCCTTATTAGTTATGCATATATGCATTGATCCATTTGTTTATAATCATATATATGATACACAGTGGATATGCTCCTCCTGAATATATTAGACAAGGCCGATACTCAACAAAGTATGATGTTTATAGTTTTGGGGTTCTACTTCTACAAATCATTAGTGGCAAAAGAGTCTCAATTTTATATGGTGAAAATAATCATCTGAGCCTTCTTGAATATGTAAGTTTTTTCAACACTTATTGAGTAATAGGCTATAATAGCAATATAAGTTAGCAATTAAATTAGGTGAAAATTGCCAATTGACAACATTTCAGGCTTATGAGTTGTGGAAAGATGGCAAAGGCGAAGAGTTTATGGATTCATCCCTCGACGATACAGATTCCTATTGTAAATTGATAAGATGCTTGCATATAGCTTTGCTGTGTGTCCAGGAAATTTCGATTGATAGACCATCTATGTTGGAAGTTTCTGGGATGCTAAAAAATGAAGCAACAGATCTAAATATTCCAAAAAAGCCTTAATGAAAATATTCAAATTCATTTCATTCTTTTTAGTTTCTTGGCAACCAATCAAATACATAATAACTAGACAAAGATGATTCCAGTCCAATCATAAACATTGAATAAGTAAAAGCACATAATAAATAATTAAAAAAAAAAAAAAAAAAAAAAGTGAAAGCGAGAGTGAGAGAGAGAGAGAGATTGATTGTGAGGTACCTGTTGTGGAGTAAAAGAGTTGTTTAAATAAGCATTAGATCTGATAGATGAGCAATGGAGAGCTTACAGTTATGATAATTGAAAACTGAAGGAGTTACAAAAAGAAAAGTTTTCATGTTTTTCAAATTTTAAATGGGAAAAAAGAGAAAATAGGGAGAGGGAGGCGGCTGACATAGAGGGCTTCGGTTGGGCTTCAGTTGTTCACATTTTAAAAACACCAATTAAAAACAAAATAAAAATAAAATAAAATAAAACACATTTTGATTTTTAATAGCTTGTATTTGTTTTAAGCTCTCCACATGGCCCTAATAATCTAACGCCTACCTCTCTGTACTATGGCTAACTATCTTTTTTTTTATTATTATTAATTTGAAATTTATATTTTGTAACCTAATTTACTTTTTTATTATTCTAAATCAATTTATTATATTTAATTCATGTTTTATAATACTATAATTTTGAGTAAGTACTTTAACTACTTTTGTAATTAGTATTTTATTTTATGTTTTCTTTTATATTTTTATTGTTTACTGAGAATGTAACCAATTTGCCCTTTTGACCATTAAATTAACTAAAGAATTTTAACTTTAAGGATTGATTTGATATTTTATAAAAAGCAGCAAATTAATTTGATCAAAAATGGAATCATCAATCACAAGCTACTTAATTTTTCTTTAAAAAAATCTCATACTTATTTGATAAATGGCCATAAATAAACTGTAATTATTTTAGTAATTTTTTAAACTCTAAGTGAATTAGAGGTTGAGACTGTTTGTTTTTTCCCCGAAAAGTTTTATTCGTGCTCAAAACTTAATTTAAGTAATTTTATTTTTTCCCCCTTATATCTTAATTTAAGTTATAAAATATATTTTTTCAAAATGTCAAAATTTCTTACTTACATCTTAATGAAAAAAAAAATTATTAGAAAAATATACATTATTTTCACAAATTAACCTCTTGTTATTATATTAGTACTAAAACAAGCCTAAAAAAAACAAAAAAAAAAAATCAATTCTAATAAAACCATAACTGAAAAATAAAAAACAAAAATCCCAATTCTTATCTAATCCTAACTCTAGGATCAATAGTTGTGGTCGTGAGCTATGTAATCAGAACTAGAGAAGGTTGATTGGCCTCCTTCAATCGTTTGATGGAGGAGGTCGCAGCTTCCCCCCATTTGAATAAGAGGAGGTCATTAAGCCTCTTTTAATCGCAGCAACAGAGGCTACTAACCTTTAGCATAGAGGTAATCGGTCTCTATCGTTAGTGTAAGAAGAGGCTCTTCCTTCATCAATTTTTTTTTTTTTTTACTTTTAAATTAAAATATTATATTATTTATATCAAATAAGATAATTAAATATAAAATATTAAAATGAAAAATTAACAAATCTTAAATTAATAATAATCTATTTCAAAAGTTAGAAATCAATATTTATAAGAAAAATAACATAATAGTAAAAGTTCAATCACTTAATAGTTAAGTTTAGGAATTCTATTTCGAGAAAAAATAAGAAGGTTTAAGAATTCTGAGGTAAAAAAAAAAAAAAAAAAAAAAAAAAAAATCAATATCTCAAATTTAAAGTCTCATTAATTAATCATTTAAAATAGGGTTAGTTTGTTGTGAAATATAAACTGTTTTACAATATTCAGTATGTGTTGTCATATGTAGTATTTTTAGCAACATACTCTATGTATTGCAAAATACAATTTTTTTAGTAACATACTAGATTTTTAGCAACATACTCTATGTATTGCAAAATACAATTTTTTTAGTAACATACTAGTTTGTGTGTTGCTTAAAGTAAGTTTATAGTAACATTAAAAAGTGTGTGTTGTTGTATATAGTATTTTTAGCAACATACTACACTGTGTTGCAGAAAACAAGCTGTTTTTGTAACACCCATAAATTGTGTGTTGTCATATCATTTAAATTATTGGCAACACACATTTTATGTTATAATATATGGTTTTTCGTAACATTTTTTAATTGTGTGTTGTTATACGTAGCTCATTCATTACAACACTAGTGTGTAAGTTGCTATAAGTCTCTATCACAACATGCATTTTCTATGTGTTGCGATTGACAATAATAGGCAACATGCCTCTATTGTGTGTTGCCTAATGTGTGTTGCGAAAAGTTAATTTTCTTGTAGTTAATTTAAGGAACATCCTCTCTATGATCTTCAATTGATGATAGTCGAACCTCAAATCAATCTTAGAGAACACTCTGGATCCTTGAAGCTAATCAAACAAATCATCTATTCTTGAAAGCGGGTACTGATTGCGCACTATCACATTGTTCAATTGTTTGTAATCAATAAATAACCTCATGCTTCCATCTTTCTTCTTCACAAACAACATTGGTGCTTACTAACTCCTCCATCTGCACTTTCAACTCTTTCAACTCTAAAGGAGTCATTTTGTAGGGTGCTTTAGAAATTGCTATGTTTCGGGAACTAGTTCTATCTTAAATTCGATCTCACGGTCGGGTGGCAAACAGGAAGGTCTTTCAAAAATACATCAGGGAAATCCCTAACCACAGGAATATCTTCCACCTTCATTTCATATTTCTTTGCTTCTATTGCGTAGACTAGATACCCTTGATGTGCTTTCCGAAGCATTTTAGATATCGTACTCTACGAATTACATTCATCAGACAATTGGAAAACATTCTTCGTACTTTATGAAAAATCACATCAGACTCCCCCTCTCTAACAAATTTAACTTCCTTACGGTAGCAATCCACTATGGCATGATGCCTGGATAACCAATTCATCCTAAAGATCACATCAAAATCTTGGATGTCCAACAAAATCAAATTCGCAGGAAACTTCTGGCCCTCTATGACTATCTGACTACCCATATACACCTTTTCTGTAAAGAGCGAATCCCTTGTAGGAATCAACACTCTCATGCTACAAACCAAAGGTTCTGGTTTCCCAGTAATAGTTTCAATAAAATGCATGGAAACCAATGAATGGATAGCTTCTAGATCAATCAATGTGTATGCATCACGACCACGACCAAATACTTTAATAGTACCAGTCACTACTTCAAGGACTGCATCTGCATCTTGTTGTGTCACTATGAATACCCGAGCCTGTGGACGGGGTCTACCTGACTGACCCCTGGACAGCACACCCTTACTAGCTGCTCCACTGGGTTGGTAGAAACTGGTAGATCCTCTAACCTGCACCCTGCTGATCAGGTCCTTGGCCTCTACTCGTCTGGCCTGGTACTGTAGTGCGACTTTCTAATTGACTAGTGGAACTCATATGTTGGCAATCTCTCACGAAATGACCTTCCTGCCCACATTTGAAACATTTGGCACTGTCTCTAAAGTGCTTGCCCAAATGATTCTTCTTGCATTTCTTGCACACAGGCCAGTGCTGTCAACTTTAGCTAGTGTTTCTAAACCCAGCTGGTGGGGTTACGGAGCTTCGACTTGGCTTCCGGCTTTCTGACCTAATTGATTTTTCTCCACTTCTTGTGAACTTGCTAAGTCCCCTGAAATGACTACCCAACCAACCATATTTCTGCCTCCACACTCTTTTCCACCCTGATTGCCGCCTCTACTAACTTACCATACTGAGGGTGGGTCATAATCAACACGTAGGCCTTGATTTTAGGGTTTAGGCCTACAATAAATCTCTTGATCTTCTGTTCTTCATTATCTACAATGTAAGGGACCATCTTGACTAGCTTTGAAAATCTCTTCTCATAACCTGTTATCGACAGTACCCCTTGCTCTAGCTTGAAAAATTCTTCAATTTGGCATCTTGGTAGCTTCTGGGATAGAATTCATCCAGGACTTCCTTTTTAAACAATTCCCATGACACACTAGTCCTTGGCTTTGTCTTCTAATAAAAATGTGGAGAAAGTGACCATTTGATCATCTGAACATCCCATCACTTGGAAAATCTCTTTATTTGCCTCCAACCATGAAAAGACATGCTCAGGGTCACCGGTCCCATCATATGACTTAACACCTAATTTAGGAGCACGTTCGATCGAAACCCTTGTCTCTCGCGGCTTGGTGGATCGCTGTTGCCAATGCTTGAGCCATTTGTTCAACATTTACATTCCCTTATGCTGGCTCTACAGGCTAGAAGGGTCTTAAAGGAGTTTGATTTGCAAGGACGTTGACAGATTCATCAATGTGTTCCTGTGCAGGTACAGGGGTGACTGTCCCTGTTCTTATACCTCTATTTTTGTACTATCGGTGACCCACCGGCAATCTCACGGTAGCCTCCAAAGGGATATCTGATCAAACTGGAAATTTTTCGTAAAGTTAAGCCGTTTACTCTACTAGAAATCTTTTTATAAAACTCTTTTAAAATCGAAAACGTGTGGTAGATTTTTTTTTTTTTTGTTTTTTTGCAAAATAAATTTTGTAAAAATTTGGACAGCATAACGTCTGTTTTTTTTTATGATGCCACCTTGCAAAATTTTAAAGAATTTTCAAACACTTCCAAAGTCATATATTTTCTCAACTTCTTAGGCCTTAGACCCTTCTCAATCCAATCCATAAGCAAACTCAAACATGCATTCAATTTCAAAGCAATTTAAAATAATTTGTAAGTCATGGATATATGTATATTTACATTAATATAATTTCCAAAAAATATATAAGTGAGTGAATATATAAATTTACAAAACATTATGTAACAATTATATACAAATAAACAACATGCATAACAACTTGGTCTTTACTCCTGACTTAGAGCCCCTGAGCTTGATGCACTGGCTATTGTACCTATCATTGTGGAGGTTTTATTTATAAAACATAAAATAATTGGTGAGTTAGAAAGCTCAGTGAATATCATAAAAAACATCTATTATGATTTCTCTTTATAAAACAAACCTCCATAAAATTTCTTTAAAACATAATTTATAAACTTTTTCTTTAAAACTATAGTTTATTCTTTATAAAACTCTTTCCGGGAAAAATACTTTAAAATTCTTTTTCTATGCTTTATTGTAAAATAGTAACAGTGGCGGTAATAGCTTTAAGAAAAATCTCTATATAAAAGTAATCAGTTATTGTGTCCATACCATATGGTATCCTAGATACGAGCGGAATAAAACATTGTTTGGGCCTCCACGGACCCCTGTCTGGTAAGACGCTAACTATAATATACCTTAGTTTGTGCATGGACGACAAACCAATAAGACTCAGTCCCTCCCGCTGTAGTGACAGACTCTCCCTACCATGCATGGATTCGAGTACTCTAAACATAAATTTCTGTAGGTAGGACAACCCTTTTTATATAATGAGCTTAATCCATCCCCACTCATGTGTCGTGGCCTCGACCCTCATGGATTCGGATGCGACCGGCCCAGTTACACCCTTTCTTGGGCTTTCGTAGGCTTGCCCTTAAGGATTCGAGTAGCAGGTAACTGTATGTAACTGTATCCTATCTGGAATACCTCTCCGGAATACCATAGGTCTATAAAATAATTCTATTTCAATTATTTTATTTTATAACATCTTTCGCATATCTTTATAATTTTAATAAATTCCTTTCAGAGGTTTCTATTTAATTAATTTACTTAAAAATCAATATTAAATGTTTCTATACATAATCTTTGAGCATAAAATGTAAATTCAATTGAATAGAAATAAAATCATTTCATTTCGAATGGACATTTACATAACTCATTTACTTATTTCTAGATGTAAAATAAGTCCTTATTTGATTCTCATCATCCTAGATTTATCCTAAAATCATATAAAACTGAATTTAAAACTTATAGAAAATAAACTACTCTTCTGGAATCCAAATCTTATTAAAATAACTTACTTATCTGGATAATCGAACACCTAAAATATTTTTCTTTTATTTTCTTCTCCCTTTTCCTCTCCTCTTTCTTCTCGACTTCTCCAAATTTTTTTTTCTCTGGCCGAATGGCCTCTTTGTTTGTTTGCTCATGAGAACACTATATATACACACATATACCATGTCCATATCCTTTCACCACCACCTCTTCTTTAATTTTCTTTTATTTCATTATTATTATTTTTTTTTCCTCTCTCGGCACCCATTTCATTTCTTCTTATTCCCCTTTTTTTATTATTTTATTATTATTTTTCTCTCCATCACCATCCACTAACATATAAATATATATTTTTTTATTTCAATGAGCCCCCACCACCTTATATTATTATTAGTATTAATAAAAATTCACGCCACCATTTTTACCTTTTTTTTTTTTTTTTTTTTTTTTTGCAACATGTGTAAATTTTTACCTTCTACCTTTATGACTTTTTTCTTTTTAATATAACTTAATTCCTTTTAAAAATATCTTCCAATGAGATATTTATCCATAAATTTTTGTACTTCTAAAATTGGAATCGAACCAAATGAATAATAATAAATTAAATATCAATTAATCTCTTGGGTTCAGTTAGATTAGGATTTTATAATTCATCCCCCCTAAGAAATTTCATCCTCGAGATTTAAAAATCATCTAGCTCAAAATATCTTACTCTAAAGTCATTACTTTTATTTAATTATCAATGACCATAATAATTCTATTCCAAATAAATCTCCAATTTTTTTCACATACATAAAATTGTATATTCTATACTATAACAATTCATAATTATATAAATCATCATTAACCAGAGCTCTCCAATAATCATAATTATACCATTATAGAACATTCCATAAATTTTTTTATATATAATATCCAAAACCATAACAATTAACTCCTAAATAGACTATTATTAAACAAAATTCTTCAATTAGAATCCTCAACAACAATCATACTCGTATAATTCTGAACAATTACACCTATAACTATTCTGAATAATAAATATTTATACTATTCTAAATAATGATTATTTTCCTTTTTATCACTTCCAATAATATACAAAACTTAATAAATCATTCCCTATAACTCTTATACTTCTTGTAGCTTTCGAATAATAAATCAATATATACCAATGAATAATTAATAACATATTTTTCACTTTTAGATGACACTCTCTCATTAACTAGTTTTACATGGTATGGATCACCATTTTAGACCTCTTTGTGTCATTCTTTTATTAGTTTATTTTGCATTATATGTATTTGTGTTTCTTGGTGACAATTTTTTTAGTGAAATGTTTACTTTACCTTTTAATGTATTTAATTCACATTCATGTCTAAATAAATTTCAAAAATATTTTATGGTCATCCAATCATTAAATTGACCATGTAATACTCTAATTAGATATAAGACCTCTCAATTGCATATTTATCATTTTGCTACTTGTTAACTTGCATTGCTTCATCCTCCCATTTCATGCCATGTGTCTCATGCATTCATTTACACTTTACGATTTCCTATTTCCATATTTGAAATCATGTCCGATTCATCTGGAAATTATACTATAATTCAATTTATATACCCAAAAATTTTACTAAATTTCGATTACACATCTAGACTATCCAAGAATTCTATCGGAACTCAATTTACATATCCGGATTATCCGAAAATTTTATTATAACTTAATTTATCATTTTCAAACTTTCTGGAAGTTTTATTAATTACTTTCGGACTACCCAAAAATCATACTGAAAATTCAGTTTTCATACCTGAGCATTTTTAAATTATTTCATTACTCCATAAATACTAAATACAGTATATGCACGATACTAAGATTGGAAGAGATATTTTTGTCCAATAAACTTCGGATCACTTACAATCTCTTCAAATGGACTTACCATTGATCCGTTTCAATTTCATTTACCATAAATACTAATTCTGAAACTTTTGATTTATGAGGTCCATTTTCCAAAAATTACTATTCATATGGATACTTTTCGTCAAAAAATATTATTCACACGAAATTACTATTCATAAAAAAAAATCACTTTTAACAATTTTCAAGGTTCATTTCCTAAAAATCACTATTCACGCAAAAATACTATTCATCCAAAAATACTATTCACACGAAAATACTATTCATCGAAAAATTTTATTTTTCATAAAAGAAGAAAATTCTGGGCTTCACAAGGGGCCTCTGCGGCTGCCCTTCTTGTAACTAGGCGGCCTCGACGATGCATAATTCTGTAAAGTTCAGTCACAAATAAGGTCATGCTATGCATAAAACAATAAAAATAAAAATAAAGTTGAAAAATTCATGCGATTATGAAAAATTCATTCCATGAAACAAATATTTCAAAATCACCAAAAATTGGGCTCTGATACCACTCTGATGGGATCCGCCCTGAATTTTTCCTTTCGGAGCTCCCGTGATCCCGCCTAGCACCCCATGGAACCTTTCTGGATTATAGCTAGCATCACCAAAAGGATATCGTGGAGCAAACCCTAAAAACTTAAATCATTGCATAAACATGTGAATTATTACTTATAAAATTTTCTTTTTTCCATAATTTAAATTTTCTAAAAATTTTGACAACACAACGGCTGTTTTCTAAGGTTTCTCAAATTCTCAAATCATCTGAAAACAAATTCAATAACATTTCAATATCTCAAATAACAATCTCCACTATCATATTGGACCTCCGATCCATCTCAGCACCATCACCTAGTTACAAGAGATCTAATTCAATAAAATTATTTCAAATTCGAAAACATAATTTCATGCATCAAATCAAAGACATTAATATATGTCCCAAATATTTACAATATATACATATAAAGGCATCAATTTCATGTAATTGAATACATCGTGTTACCACAACCATGATAAAATTCATAAAGTTATTTACATAAAAACTATGCACATATGTAAATTTTTCATTGAATGAAAACATGCAAAATGTGACTTTACAGAACATTATCCCTAGCCTGCCCATTTAATCTAAGGTAGGAGAGCGAGCACACTGACCGTCGGTTCCTGCACTTGGGGAGGTTTTCATAAAACATAAAATAAAGATGAGTGAGTTAAAGGAGCTTAGTGAATGGTAATATATATTTTTTTCTATTAAACCCATTTTTTTTCAAAAGACCTCCCAAAAACACTTTAAAGGAATTTATTTTATTTCATAATATTTTGATAATCAAAATCATAAACTTTAATAAATTTATGAGAAGTTTTAAAACATGGTTTCAAGCATAAAAACATAATAATATTTCATTTATTTCATAACTTAAGATTTTCCTTTCTATGCTAAAATTGCATCAATGGACCCCAGAGAATCATCATAATATAGTCACGTGGCGATTCGATCAGCAACGCTCATCGTGACAGCAAACATGAGATATCTCACCACACGTAGCAAAATTTTCTGCATCGCATACGCAAGTGAGATAATACCCCACGTATGTAGAGGATGACACAACTCGACTGACAAACTCAATCGCTTTGATGTTAATGACACGCCCTCCTAATACTTGTTATATACAGTGGGGGTGTACCGACCGGATCTAAATCATAATCCATAACATATAACACATAACATGGGGTAGACCATTGATATTTGAAAACATTTTCTTTTCTATATAATTTACAATTGAATTCCTTCATTTCATAACCTTAGAATATTAAACATATATATGACATAAAAATTTTACTAAAATATAAGCATTATGATTTTAAATCTTTCATGCATAAAATATTCCTTTTTCAAGCAAATACTTAAATTATCCATAAACTAATATGTTTAAAGGACAATCGCTTTAATTTTTAAAAAATGCATTATCAACCATATATATGCTTTAAACTAGCAAAATATACATTTAACAAGTCAAAAATACATTTTCACTCACATGGCCTATAAGTTACTAGTTTGCCCTTCAATTTATCCCCCTCGATTCGTTTGCTTGCTTTCCATCTACAATACACAAACTAGATTAGAATTCATCATCTACTTAATTAAAATTAGCATTTATTCACCCATTATTATTTAAAATATCATGTCCACCCTAAACCACAAAATTTGTATAACCAAACACATCCATCATCGCATTCGTTTCCATTTCCTTAATTCAAACTCATTTACTCACATGCATAAATTCATTAAAATACATCAAAATAATCAAAAAAACATTTGAGCTCCAATTTGTCCTCTTGTCCGAAATTACATAACATCCAACACAAACTTTTTCTTTTCATTCCATTGATACATATCGACTTAAAATCATGCTAAACATCATGTAATTACATCAAAATACCAAAATCAATTCAAACATATAATAACCCTAGCTTGGCTGAATTCATCACTATGGCCTTCCAAAATTTATTTTTCATTTTCATGATTATCAACCACATCAAATTCATTCAAACATCAACTTAATATTCTAAATCCAATCAAATACAAGTTTACTAAAAAAATCACTTAAAACCTTAAACTTACCTTACTAGTTTACTTGTCAACTTGCTTCCTTTAGAACTCCTTTCAATACCAAGCTCAAATGCAAGACAATCAACCTCTAATCACATCAAAAATCTAACAAATACATTACTTAATCATTTCACCATGAAAACTCATCAAAATATCATAAAAACTCAACCTACTTACCTATTTTTCCTCACTTTCGTGCTCAATCTTTGCTCTAACGCCTTAGTTGATGATTTTTGGCATGAAAGAATAGATTAAACTCACTTATTTTCTTCTACCCTTGCTAGCCGAACTTGCCCTGCTCTCACTTCTTTTTTTCTTTCTCTTTTGCCGTCCAAATTCATCTAGAAAGCTCATACCATTTCACTTTATATAAGGCTCCAATTGTTTGACTAAAATGCCCCTCATCAATTCACTAAATGATTATCAAATCCTTTAATTAGTTTCACTTAAATACCCTTAATTATATCTCATAGAAATTCATCCATCCAAGGGCAATTGAGTCAATTGGTCATTAAAATATCACTAATTTGTTTGTGCATGCCAACTAATTTCCACTAATTCAATAATTCCATAATTTAATTTGATTTGTCACTCACCCATTGATTAATTCCACATGACATGGATTATACTTCTTATTTAATTTCTTTCCATGTGATACTTACACCAAATCGATATGTGCTTGAAGTGGAAATGACTATTTTGCTCTTAACGCATTTAATTTTAATCCATGTATAAATAAATTTCAAAAATATTTAATGGTCGTGTTATCATCAAATTGACCATGTAATACTCTAATTAAATATCCTAGGCTTCAATCTCATGCTTTAAAAAAAATTCAAATGGGCGTATAATCATCAATATCTATTATTCTTTGAAAAAGGCATTTTCATCCACTAAATTTCGGACCGCTTAAAACCTAATCAAATAGACTTGTTTTTGACCTATTCTAACTTCTAATAACTCTAATACCTATTCTAGGGCTTCTGATGTCTGGGGTCCATTTTTAAAAAATTACTATTCATCCGATTACTATTTGCATGAAAATACTATTCATCGAAAAATTAGTTTTCTCAAAAATAAAACTCTGGGGTTTACATTACACTTGTCGGCGGAACTCCACAGTACCATAGAGAAATAAAGATATCATCAGTAGCTCATCATTCATTATTCAACTCTATTATCAAGTGAGTTTTTTTTATTATTATTTTTTTTAATGAAAGGTATTTTTTTTTTTAATTGTTTGACTAAAACTCGACTAAGTTATTTGCTGTTAGTCAAATAAGTATCCAGTTCTTATGTGCTATTTCATCCCGTTTACACATTGAAGAATTTATTCAAGTTGGGATAGAGTTGGGGTGTTTGCTAGGCGTTCAACTGAGGAGAGGGTTTAGTTTCATTAGGGACATTATAGCTCGGAGCTATAAATATTATCATAAGATGTCTAGTAATTTTGAGAATATCCAAAATGATATCAAACCTTACTGACCCCTAAACTTTTTGACCGTACGTCTACAAATATTTTCTCATTCATTTTAAGGTTCTATATAGCTAGCCTTTAAGTTTCTTACAAACTTTCTAGTTTCTTGAGGTAAAAAATAAAAATATCATTTTTAATTAATAAAAGCATATAAAAAATATTTTCTTGTAAAGTCAGCTTTGTTTGATGCTCTTAATCCACTCTCAGTACTTATATGATTACAAGGTCAAGGTATCATATATGTAATACGTGGAAGGTCACTTTCCTTATATGGCCCTTATATTGAAGGTTTTTACTAAATATTTGGCCTGTTGCTTTTAACAACTATTTTTATTAAGACATTTTGGTGGCACAGAAAAGTTCAACATAATGATGAATTTGGTTTAATTCCTATAATTTAACATAACCAAGAAGTGAGCGCTTTTGTTGTTGAATTTGGTAACTATATTTAAAGATAAAATGAAATATGTTGTATTCCTCAAATCATAACTAAAAGTATCTCCAATACAATTATTTATTTGAGTTAAATTTCCTGTCAGATAGATAGACGAAGAGAAAAAAAAAAAAAAAAAAATCTTGTCCAATACAATTATTTATCCTAAATATGAAGCTGATGTGTCATATTTTTTAGAGAATATAGAGATGAGTTTCACAATTGAGAAACTATCCTAAAAATAATGATTAGAATTTCTTACTTTTTTTTTTTTTTTCCTTAAAGCAATTAAAGATATGGAGAATTTTTCTGACTCTCTCCCTTCTTAATTATAAAATATAAAAAGAAAAAGTTGTGACACATATTTTATTAAGAATGATCAAAAGTGAATACATATTTTATTTTAGATAATTGTATTGGAGATCAAAATATATATTTGTAGTCTTTTTTTTTTTTTTTTTGTCAAAGTGGATCCATATGCAAAAAAAAGTTGTTGATGTGTCACTAATAGAAACTCAAAATTGCATAATAGTATTCTAGATGCTCTAAAGCATACCATGAAATAGTTAGAAAAAATTTATATTTTTCATTGTCAATTCTCACACTTTGAGGGTTTTGTTTAATCTAATTATATGGAAGATATGTTTCTGGTTAATTTGCGAAGATAGCATCAATCATTTTCAGAACTTCAAGAAAAGTCATGACAATAGTACAGTCTTTTACATCAATCTGTATTTAGTTTAAAACTCGAATACATCTCCTACAGTTATGTATTTGGCTGAATTATATTTTGATTAACCCGTATTTAGTTGTGATACTAATTTAATTAATAAGATATTTCTTATAACTACGCTTATCTAATTGGTGTTTAGCTTAACTATAAACAAGAAGGTTTTTGGGTCCTCAAAATGAGAGTTCGAAAAAATATAATATTATTTTATGATAAAAATATTGACTTATAACTTTAACGTTTATTTCCAATCCTGTGATATTATTTCCAAGAAAAACAAATCCGATGGTTGGAAAATAATAATATATAAATTAAAATATTCTGTCTTTTTTTTTTTTTTAATAAGAAGCCCACCTACTTTACTAACTAAACACCCCACTCTATACAGTCTGTTACCAGTCCGTTCACCATCAATGTTATAAATAACAAACACCACTCTTGGGACCTAGCGCACCCACTGGCACATTATTTACTCAAGTGTGTTCAACACGGTTTCAAAAAAGCAACGTGTTCGGTGGAATTTTTTAAAAGTTATTTTTAAAAATAAAAAATGATATAAATGTGTGTGATATTATTTTTGAAAATGAGTAGTATAGTTGTTTAGATGAAAAAATAATATTTATTTTAAAAATAATGAAAAACATAAAATAGTTGTTTTTCACTTTTTATTTACAATTTTTACAAGGGAGTTTTCCATTTTCAAAAACGCATTTTACAAAATGTATCATCAAACACTTTAACTCTCACTTTTTGTTTTAATTTTGAAAATGAAAAATCATTTTAAAAAATACATCCAAACACTAATTTGTCCATTTCCAATCCTTTCACTAGTTGTGTCGAATGTAACAATCACTACTCTTAGGATCCAGCAGCGTCCTCGTTAGAAAGTTTGGCACGCTGTTTACTCTAGCATGTCCAACACGTCCTGAGAAAGTCATATGCACGTATCACATCTCTAGTCAGTATTCGATTTTGATATTCCTGGGAAATACATATGCCTGTTATTATTCCTTTCACAAGCATTATTGTTGGATATAACAATCACCAGTTTTGGGACCTGGTCCTCACTTGCACACTATTTGTCAAGTGTATGCAACACTTCATATTGAACTCATGCGTACGCACATATCACTTTTTTTTTTTTTTTTAATGTTTTTCTATTTGTCAAGATTGGATTTTGATATTGTTTCAAGCTATAGTATATGCTTTGAGCTTTATGTAAATGTTCGTTACTCTTATAAATTTTTTTACTTATGGATTTAATATCAAAGTTATTAATTTGCTCACAATTTAAAAATTTGTCTAAAGCCGTAAACAAATTTAAAATCTCATTCACTGAAACTATGAAATATGACTTTATTAAGGCAGCAAATGAAAAGTTTATACATAGATATACACTCACCTTGATCTTGATTTGACAATTCATATAATCCTGGTCAAGCCTAATGTCTAATGTGCATGCATTAATTTGTTTCTGCATGTATAAGATTTTATATAAAGTCAGTGTCAAAATAGATAAAATGGAATTATTAAAGTGTTCGTAGATTTCATTGACGGACTCAATTGAGATACAAATCAATGGAAAATTTTGGTTTCTTATGGTTATTGCCTCCATTTTCTTCCACATCAAGAACGTAACTGCTCTCTATTTTATACTGGAATGTAAATGGTTTCATGTTTAATATTTGAGATTGAGACGGCAATGTAAGTATAGGAGATTGATTTGTTCGTAGCAAAATGTTCCTTTCCAACAAGAGGGGCTTTCGTGGAGTTTGTGCTAAGGTTCTTTATCCAAGCCAACTTGTTAAGAGAGATATATGCTCTAGTAATTATTTTCCTATTGGAAACATAAACATAAAATCAATGTCATTGTGCTAATAGTAATATGTGAGTGAATATCTTTGCGTAGATTATACGCTTCGGGTCATTTCTCTATATATGGCCAACGTAACCATGACTTTATTCTGAGAAGTTATGATCCAAACCGATCGAGGTCCATATCTTTGTCATGCGTGTGCTTTTCTTCTATAAGGTTCTATAGAAAAATTCAAAAATTCATTGTCTAGATATATACATAAACTTTTCATTGATTTACTTATAAATTGTATTGTCACATATATATGTCAATTTAATCACACTGGTCAATTTATTCGTATCTTACACGGAGCACATATGGCTTACAAAACTAGCACTGGTCATTTGATCATGTCAATAAAAGAGGGCTATAGTCCATTACCACAACTTTCATTCACCACTCCTGCGACCTGACGCCCTCACTAGCATATGGCTTAGTCAAGCCACAAGCGTGCTTAACACTTCTTGGGGAATTCATCTGTCATGGGACCTACCCTCGCCAGCATACTATATTCTCCAGCGTCTTCAACACTTCATATGGGGAAGCAGATATTCCTAGGGAACTAATACGTCCATTACTAATTCTTTCACAAGCAATGTTGGATGTAACAAGCTAGTCATATGCCCCCTCAGCGGAATATTACTTCTTTTATTTTTCATGGCACCAGTACATTACTTAGTCAGGCGTGTTTTACAAGGATGCTACGCTTCCTGCGATTTCACATCAGCATAGTATTTGTTGTCAGGGTTCAATTTTCATATCAGATTTTATAATTCAAGCATGCCCAGTAAATAGTATCAACTTTGAGCTTCAAACACTGTACTTTTATGGATTTTTTAAGAACAAAATGCACAAAACCCCCTTCAGATAAAGCTTTAAACATCTATAGTCAAATATTGGGTTTTATAACACAATAGCCCCAGTTTAACGGTCAAAATGTGTTAAAATTGACGGTCAACTTTGGTTTAAAGTGTAAAGACGTAAATGTCCTCCATTTTAAAATTAATTTTTTTTCTTTTAAAATTTAAAACAATAAATCTCTACAACAACTCATCTTCCAAACCCTTCATCTCCACCCAGAAACCTTCATCTCCCAAATATCAATCTGCAACAATCCATCTGCGTCCAGACATCAATTGCCAATACCTCCAAAAACCCATCCAGACATCAATCTGTAAAAACCCAAACATATCATCAATCATCTGCAAAAACCCAAAACACATTATCAATGATCTTCTTTAAACCCAGACAAACCCATCCAGATATCATCTTCAAACACATCCAGACATCATCTTTAAACAGATCAGGGTTCGAACCCAGACGAACCCAAATCTGGGTTCGTCGAACCACGATGAACCCAGATCTGGGTTCGACGAACCCAGATCTGGGTTCGACGAACCCAGGTCAAATTAGTTCGTCGAACCCAGACGAACCTTCGTCTGGGTTCGACGAACCCAGATCTAGGTTTGTCATCTTGGAACCCAGACGTCTGGGTTTGTCATCGCGAACCAGATCAGATCTGGGTTCGCGAGGACGAACCCAGATTAGATCTGGGTTCGCGAGGACGAACCCAAATAAGATCTGGGTTCGTGACGACGCGAACCCAGATTTGATCTGGGTTCGTGATGAACCCAGATTTGATCTGGGTTCGTGATGAACCCAGATGTCTGGGTTCCACGAACCTAAATCAGGAAGAAAAGAAGGAAAAGATGAGAAGAAAAGAAGAAGAAGAAGGTGGTAGAGATCAGGTAGAGGCGGAGGATGTGGAGAGTGACAGAGAGAGAATTTTGGAAAAATGGTTTTAATAATTTTTTAATCATTTTTGTTATTAGTAAATGACGAAATTACTCTTGGTCAACCAAAGGTTGACTAACAGATACTATTGACTCGGGGGTATTGCATTATAAAATCCAATATTTGACTATGGATGTTTAAAGCCTTACATGAGGGGGGTTTTGTGCATTTTGCTCGATTTTTTAATCATCCACATGGGATATGATTATTTTTGTGCATAGAAAGTACAAAGTCATTTTTTTTTATTGGTCATCTTAACAACTTATAACTCTATTAAATTATTTATATTCACCCTTTTAATATATATATATATATATATATATGACAAACTCTGTAAAAGACTTGAATTATCGATATACTTGACAAAAATAATAAATAATACATTATAAAATTATTTATTGTAATTTATTATAACTGTTTACCACTAAACATGTTTTATTATAATCAATAAATGTGATCATATCTATAAATTGTTATAAATATAATTTGACTCAATTAGTTATAATCGTATACAATAAAAATATAATAAATACAATTTGCAATGTTAAAATGTAATCATTTTTTTTTTGTCAAGTATATCGACACCTCAAGTGTACCTAATTACACGCACATGTATATTTCATTTCTCCTCAATGTGCATTAATATAATAAAGGAATATTATGAAAAACTCCCCTTTAAAAGCAAAATAATCATGAACAACCCCTGGTTTTTTTAATTAGATGAACCACTCTCTACTATCTAAAAAAGCTAATCGGTGTTAATAGTTGAGGGAAAAATGATAATCTAATAAAATAATTAAAATTTTAAAATAAGAAAAATTGTTAAAAATTTGTAAAAAATTTAAAAATAAATTAAAAATAATCAAATGTCTATAAACTTGAAATTAAAAAAATAAAAAGTATTTTTTTTAAATTAAAAGAAAAAATTCCCATTTTCTTCAAGCTCGATATCTAGAAACGAGTTTCCACTGGAAACTGAAAACCCATTTAGAAATGCAGAAAAGGCAGACTCATCATCCCTTAAACCCAAAATTATCATCTCTTCATCAATCAAACATATCAATCCTAAAATTCCAAACACAAAACACATCACAATCATTACCCAAAACCGATGGAACCAACATAAAAAACATCAATCTCAAAATACCAAAACAATCAATAAAAAAAGGTCAAAATCCAATCAACTAAAAGCAACCCAAAAAAAAAACATAATCAAGCTAACCCAATTGAACACAGAACTAGATTCGAATGAACCCAGAAATGTGTTCGAATGGATCCAAATCTGGGTTCGATTCGAACCCGAAGAAGATGAAGAAGAAGAGTAGAAGAAGAATAAGAAGAGAGAGTGGAAAAAGCCGAACGATTTTTGTGTTAATTAGGTTTAGGTTTAAGGTATAAGATATAGGATCATAATAAAGGTAGTTTGGTCATTTTATGATTTTGGACAGAAAATGCTAACATATTGGATGGAAAGGTAATAATAGGGATCAGTTCATCTAATTAAAAAAAAAAAAAAGAGTATAATTCTCCATTATTTTTACTTTCGTGGGAGTTTTTCATATGGGAATTTAGCAAACATACCCTAAAAATACATCAAAATTATATAATTACCCTTTCAAGTAATTAAATTGCAAACTTACCCCTAATTTACTATAATGCCCTTTATACTAGTCCTTTTCATTCTCTCAATAAAAAAAATCACAAAATCACCCTAAATTACTGAAAATACCCCTAATAAATTAAAACCAACTCATTAGTACAAAACATTAATTACTTATCTACCTAATTATTATAATAAAATAAACAAAACACACTATCAAATAAATAATATTAACCCATTAAATCATTCCTCCATCACAATTTTTCTCCAACAACAATCATCTTTTTTTTTTTTTTTTTTTTTTTTAACTTTAGTTTTGAGTAGAAAATAATGTGACGAAAAGTTGAAGAAATTTGGGTATTGATAAAGGTTAGTATTTATATTTGAGTTTATAATTTATTTGATATGTTTGGAAAAAAAATGAAAAAAAAAAATAACATTATGGCTTCGGGTCAGAGGGGACCTGAAATCGGGTCGACCAGAATTCGGGTCGCCCTCTGACCCGAAGAAGTAATTCTAACCCATCGGGTCAAAATTAACTCTTCGGGTTAGAGGACAACTCGAAATGGGGTCGACCCGAATTCGGGTCGCCCTCTGACCCAAAGAAAAAATTAATTCGGGTCAAAGAGTGACCCGAATAGAAATTATTATCTCTTCGGGTCATTCGAGTCACCCTCTGACCTGAAGAGATAATAATTTCTCTTCGGGTCAGAGGGCAACCAAAAATCGAGTCGACCTGATTTCGGGTCACCCTCTGACCCAAAGCTGTAACTTAAATTTTTTTTTTTTCATTTTTTTTCAAACATATCAAATAAATTATAAATTCAAACATAAATACTAACCTTTATCAATACCCAAATTTCTTCAACTTTTCTTCACATTATCTTCCACTCAAAACTAAAGTTAAAAAAAAAAATGGTGATTGTTGTTGGAGAAAAATTGTGATGGAGGAATGATTTAATGGGTTAATGTTATTTATTTGATAGTATGTTTTGTTTATTTTATTGAAATAATTAGGTAGGTAAGTAATTAATATTTTATATTAATGAGTATGTTTTAATTTATTATGGGTATTTTGAGTAATTTATGGTGATTTTTTGATTTTTTTGATTGAGTTAATGAAAAGGGTTAATATGAAGGGCATTATAGTAAATTAGGGGTAATTTTGTAATTTAATTGTTTGAAAGGGTAATTACATAATTTTGATGTGTTTTTAGGGCATTTTGCTAAATTCCCTTTTCATAATATACCTATAATAAATTCTATACTCAATTATCAACTATTAAATTTATTTACTTTCAATTGCTTTGATCAAATCAACTATTTATGCATAATTAATGACCCACACTCAATGCAGTGACTTATTAATTTCAATACTCATTAAAGTGAATATATATATATATATATATATATATGGGTCCCCTTGGGTAGACTTGGAATATGTATACACTTGACAAAAAAAAAAAAAAAAAAAAAACGTGATAATACTCTAAAATGTGTGATTGTAATTTGTTATATCTGATTACAAATAAACATATGTGATTACAATAAATCAATAAATATGATACAATCAATAAATATGATCAATTATATACATACTCCAAGTGTATGTTAGAATATGCCTATATATATGTGTGTGTGTATATATATATACATATGTCTCTGTGTGTGTGTGTGTGTGTGTGTCTACATATATACATATGTCTCTGTCTGTATATGTATCTATATATATACGTGTGTGTGTGTATGTGTGTGTCTATATATATACATATGCCTCTGTGTGGGTGTGTGTGCGCGCATGTGCGTGTGTGTGTGTGCGCATGCGTGTGTGTGGATACACCTGAGTATTGATACACTTGACAAAAGAAAAAATGTTTATATTATAAAATTGCTAGTTGTAATGTCTATGTGGATACACCTGCGTATTGATACATTTGACCAAAAAAAACAAATTATATTGTAAAATTGCTAGTTGTAATTTATTGTATCTTAATTATAGCTAAGTATCGTTGATTATAACTAAATGAGTCGAATTATATTTACAACAATTGATAGAAATAATCATATATACTGATAGCAATCAAACATAATTAGTTGTAATCAGATATGCTAAAGATGTACTAAATTACAATTAACTATTTCAGAATGTAATCAATTTTTTTTTTCAATTATGTATTGATACTGATTACAACTAAATGAGTCAAATTATATTCATAACAATTGTAAACAGAATCACATATATCGATTATAATTAAACATAATTCGTTGTAATCAGCTACATTAAATACATACTAAATTACAATCAGTAATTTTAGAATGTAATTATTATTTTTTTTTTTATCAAATGCATACTTCAGATATATTATAAAACGTGTCATCTATATACATACATATGC